>OOFB01002204.1:5437-14323 GCA_900323305.1 Trachyrincus murrayi
ATTTACAACGTTTTGGACCCGCGGGTTCAGAGCACACCACTTCCTATGCAGTCGGGCCGTTAAACGTATAGACCCCCTGTTCACAGGGTTTTTAATGGTTAAACATAGTCTTTAGCGTTTTCTTTTTTTAGGCCATGTGTCTTGAGGAATGTACATGAAGAACAGCAATGTGCTGTTACCCAAGATACCTCTGTGGAAAGGAGAGAGGAGAGGAGAGGAGGGGAGAGGAGAAGAAATTAAATGAAATTACATTCAATTAAATGAAATGAAAGGAGAGAGGAGACGAGGGGAGGAGGAGAGGAGAGGAGAGAGGAGGTGGAGTGAATTCACCTGTTGAGTGCGGTAGTGGGGAGACGGAACAAATGGCTTCTGTCCCCGGGAAAGTTTCCACACCAGTTCCTTTCATGAGCCACAGACACAACGAGCACGGTTACCTTTTCTCCTTCACCAGGAGGAGAGGAGAGGGGGGGGGGGGGAGACCGCAAGCCAAGAGGAGGAGCAGAGGGGTGGAAGGAGCGAAGGAGAGAGGAGTGAAACAGATGGAGCAAACAGAGGAAGAGCACGGAGGGTGTGTGTGTGTGTGTGTGTTATTGTGAAGCTGACAGCGCAGTGCTCTATGGTTATATAACAGGGTGCGTTTGATTCCAGACTCAGCAGCTTCCTCTGGCATATTTACAGGGCTGTTCGCCTCGGAGACCGCCAACACTGCGACACTGACCTACTAAATCAAACCCTTCTGCTGAGAGACACACGCACGCACACACACACACACACGCACGCACACGCACACGCACACACACACACACACACACAGCCAATTGAATGGTATGTTGGTGTGATTGATTGGACTGGAGTTTGGCTGTGGCAGCATAACTACTTCCTGTTCCTCTGAGCCAATCACTGACAATGATGTCAGTGGGTTGGAAGCAGTGCGACTGAATAATACACCATCTACAACCTAATACCTAAACTTAACCATTGTCAGAACTGTCAACTCGTTACGCTCCATTTCCATCTTCAGTCTGACGTTGCCTCCACTCTAACCAACATGTCCGCCTGAATCCAACGTCATTTTATGTCGACACTGGCAAATTGGTAGATGACTCTTCCCAAATCCAGTGGGGAGAACGAAACATCTCCCCTTTGAATAAATGCCTTCAAGGCAAAGTAATTTGTACTTTTAATGGATTTAGAACGATAGCCTCGCTAGCAGCAGCTAGCTTATCTCTAGCGGTCACCATTGTTGTTATTCCTCAGACCCAGGCAAATCCATAATGTAAGGAGACTGATAATGATTTGACAATTCGAACCACACTCATAATGCACCCATGTGTCTGTTAGTGTCCGTGTGTGTGTGTGTGTGTGTGTGTGTGTGTGTTTTGTGTGTGTGTGTGTGTGTGTGTGTGGGTGTGTGTGTGTGTGTGGGTGTGTGTGTGTGTGGGGGGCACGTGTACACCCAGAGTTCAGTAAATATGATGCTATTAGTATTATTAGCCAGAAGGCCAGACAGAGGGCAGCAGTCCAGAGAAACAATTGACAAGAAGAGAAAGATGTCTCCATAGAAGGAGACAGAAAACCAAGAGAGTTCATTTAGTGCAAGTGGAGGTAGCAACGCTAACAAGATAGCGTCACACTAATGCTACAACCATGTAATGCTATCGTTAGCATGCAGGCGTAGCATCATAACACTAGACGCTAATACTACAACCATGTAATGCTATGGTTAGCATGCAGGCGTAGCTTCATAGTACTAGAGGATCTACGACTAGGTAATACTCAGGTTAGCAAGCAGGCGTAGCGCCATAGCACTTGAAGCCAACACTTCAAACAGGTAATGCTATGGTTAGCATGCAGGCGTAGCATCATAGCAATAGAAGCTAACGCTACGACCAAGTAATACTCAGGTTAGCATGCAGGTGTAGCATCATAGCAATAGAAGTTAGCTACTCTACCACCAGCTAATGCTATGGGTTGCATGCAGTTGTAGTACTAGCCACATAGAGGACATAGGAAAGCGATGTTCAATGTCTGAAAGTTTTGTAAGAAATAAACATCTTTGTTAAAAGTTTAAACAAAAAATATGTTTAGTGAATCTTTAGAGGTGGGAGTTTCATCATCTGTGTTGTTACGATGGTTTAGAGGGATTGTGGCGGAGGCTTTTAGAGGGAAGGGAGAAAACAGCTGAACTGACGAGAACAGGCATCCCTGTGGACACCAACGTTTCCATGGAGACCAGTGGAGAGTTGGGGTCCTGACTCTTACCTTCTCCAGCTGGGGTCAGGGGGCGGGGACAGGTAGGCGGGGTTATACGCAGAGTTGTCCATCTGAGCACATGATTGGTCAAGGCAACAACAGCGGGAAGCGATGTCATTAAAGAAAGCAGAAAATAAAAACCCTTGACTTTTACATTGGAGTTTAAATTAATTCATCTCTCATGTATTCTGGGACACACTCATTTAGAAATTTTTTTAATCAAAAATGTATCGTCAAATATCTATAGCTCATTAGTCAGCAATCTTCCGTGACCCCATATGCATATAGGGGACCCCAAGTAGGGCCCCGACCCACAGGTTGGGAAACACAGGCTTTAATGTACCACAGCATCTGATTGGCTGATTGAAGGATACTTGTCTGTTCCGGTACGGTCGGACTGGGGAGATGAAGCGGCGGTCCCGCTGCACCCTCTCAACCAGGCCGTGGTGACGGGTGGAGCGACTGGACTCTAGGGTGGAGGAGAATGACCCCTGGGAGAGAGACAGAGTGCACGAGAGAGAGAAACAGAGAAAAATGGAAGAAAGACAGAAAGAGAGAGATAGTCAGTGAAAGAGAACGGGTTATTACTATGATATAGGCACCTTTGTTGCATTATTCACATACATTGTCAATGTAAACCTTTGTTCCCCTATGCCAATAGTTGGGAGTGGTGGTCATGGGGAGTGGTGGAGGTCTGTTACCTGGAAGTCCTGGTGGTTGCGTCCGATCTGGTTGACATCAGGCAGGGAACCGCCATAATACAGACCTTGGTTTCTGGCCAAGCGCTTTTGGGCCTGGAGCTGAGCAGAAATGAGGAATGAATTAATACAGAAATAAGAAACAGACAGATGAGAAGACATGAAAGACATGATTAATGAATGAATTAAATAATAAATATTGACATGAGAAAACTCAGGGGAACTCCACAATTCCAACCAACCAACTTTTACTGCCAAACAACTTGTTATTGGTCGACACTTTTTGCACATTTTCTTCTTTTTTTTAAAATCATCTCTCATCTCTTCTTCTCACACAGACACACACAACCACTGCATTGCTATTAGCTGATTGGATCGCCCACGCATTGCTGCAGTGAAATACATGCAGCCTGCATGTGAGTGCACGTGTAGTACATACGTGCGTGTACAATATATTGTGCTACTATTTATTAATAGTATGGAGTGATAGACTACAAGTTGGAATGTCCATTGTACCGTGAGACGCAAGACCGAAGAGCACATCTGTGATAAATTGTGCACTTAATAAAGACACACAGTTGTCTTTGTTGCCAGCATGAAACGCAACTTGTCAAACTGCTGTGAGACAAATTAAACAGGTCAGGATCTAATTATGATGTGAAAAACTGGTTGAAATGTACTGCTTAAACATCACTTACATGTACAAGAAGCATACATTACGATTAACTGCATGCTCATGATATTACAGTATTACCGAACTGTCATACAGTAGTGAACAGCGGGTTGATACAATGCATCTATACATTAAATACTGACACTATAAATAATATTGCTGAATTTGTATAAGACAAATACTGACATTGATGTCGTATTGAAAATGAATCATGCTTCCCAGTGCCCAAGCCAAGGCCCATTTTACACGCCTAATACACGGCGTGGTATGTGTGTGTCTATAATGTGTGTCTATTGTGTGTATCTGTGTGCGTTGGAAGGGTCTGAATAGAATTCCCAGAAGAGACACATTTACAGGGGTGGGTGGGTGGGGGGAGACCCCAGTGAATAGAGGTGAGACACACACACACACACACACACACACACACACACACACATAAACACACACACACACACACACACACACACTTGTGAAAGTGTGTGAAAGTGAGTGGTCGGGGTGAGCCATTCACTTCGTGGCCAACTTCTCAATGAATCTGCCGGCTCTACTCAACATCCAATACAACAATTTTAATCTGGAGCAGTCCGCCCGTTAGTGATATCAAAACACCATTGTGTTGTTTTAAATAACTAGACAGACGAACCTCTCTCAGAATTACCAGGCCCAACGTGGGAGGTGGGCCCAGCCCAGCCAAGGAATGCGTATTAAACAAGTCCAAATCAACAGTTGCATGTCACTGATTTGAGGCGTGAGATACTTTAATAGATAGTTAAAAGGTCCTAACCGCCACCTATACATTTCCTCAGTGCATTAAAAATGTCACCGTGTCTTGAACTGTTGAACATGCCCCTAATTTATAATAACAGTTTATTATGGATTAGGACGACGTGTGTTATGGTTCAGGAGGCCATAGTTTAACCCTGAGGTACATATAGAAATCTCCCTGTGGTCCTGATAAATCAACTCCATTATTTCCTTTATCCAAAGTGACTTAACAGTGAATCCAGGCCTACATGTCACGGAGGAGCAGGTGAGGATTAAACAAGCACATTACATATCCAGTTGAACCAGCACTAACAGTTATTACAGTGTGACACACTTGGACGTCTGATCGTAATTAACTTAGGAGACAGTTTTGAAGTTTGGTTACAAAACAGTGTGGCTTCCACCTGGCTGATCGATCAGGTGGCCAGTCAGACCTACCTATGAAGATATTGATACTGATATCGATCAAGACTGCCTTGAACTTAAAACTAAACATGTCAACTACATTAACTTTCGTAACCTTACACACACACACACGTTCACGTTAACACGTCTCCCGAAGTTTTTACCTTCCTAAAAATTCATAAGTAAGATAAGTATGACTTATGAAGCTAGTAATAATAAGTAATAATAATAATAACAACAACAACAAGTGGAGGCCAGCAGCAGCAGACCGTAAACAAGCCATGCTAGTAGCCGCTACCAGCTAGCACTAGCCGGCTAACAGCGTCGAGGAAATGGAGACCGAGGAGTTTGATCACAACTCCGACCGCCGAGCCCGCACCAGAGGAGCTGCTACTCGGCACAAATACACGCACAACCCCATGTAGGGGGCCGTTATCTGGGGCTTAGAAAAACTCCCGAGGCCCTCTCCTTCCCCTAAAGCAGCTCTCCTCCTCCTCCTCCTGCTGCCCGTCTCCGACTGCTGCTGTTGCTGCGACTCACCCGGGTGGAGGAGATGTCCATCATAACCTCCTGGAAGGCGGCCGTCTCCTCCGCCTGTCGCTGTGTGTGCAGCGCTATCTTCTCGCTGAACTTTCGGGGATTGGAGGCCCCGGACCCCGCACCCGGAGAGGGGCCGGGACCGGGTCCGCCGCAACCGCCTGCACCCGACGCGGACATCTTTACCGAGCGGACGGGGACGACTTGACGTAGTGGAACGGTTCTTCCCCCCCCCCGCCCCCGCCGAAGGACTGTGTGGTGACAGCGGCGGCGGGGGCGCCCCCTGCAGGGCATGCTGAGGCCCTGCATGGCATGTTGGCCCCCTGCAGGGCATGTTGACCGCCTGCAGGGCATGTTGAGGCCCTGCAGGGCATGTTGACCCCCTGCAGGGCATGTTGTTGAGGCCCTGTGGACTACTATGAACTATTATTATGCATTAAATGGTTATGAACGTGTTTCAAATGTGTGTCAAACCCAAACGGAGGAAGATGGTCACCGGATACAAGTGTCCCGAATTTAATAGTGTCGAAGGAAAAATACATTAATTGGTGCGAAGTACATTTTTGAAAAAAGTGGAGAAAAAACATTTCAATCAACTACAATCATTAGAGTGTTTCATACTCCTATATTCCATAACAATGATATTTAAGACACAACTCTCCACAATAAAATTAAAATATATGTATCATATCTAGGCCAGTTTTTGGCCACAAAGACCACAGGATGATTAAATAAATTTTAAAAACGTATTTGAGAAGCGTTGGACATGGACTGAGAATGATAATCCCAAGTGTCATCACCAGGGCTCTAAAAGTGAAGGCCAGTAATCGTAGCGTGTTTTCCAAACAACCGAGTGATTGTGTTGGCTCAACACGCCGTGGCCTTCTGAATTTCCTCCGTAAAAGGCTGCTCTTCAAACACAGGCAGAATTTAGAATTGTTATCGTACCACAAGACAGCCGAGTCGAGTGCTGCTACAATGTGTTTTCTGTTGTGTGTTGCCACAGAGACCACAGTTCGGTCCACACCCGCTGTCGACTCTAACAGGAAATTGTGAAACTTTGAGGACTGTTCTGGCACTGCATTAGATATGGTTTAGTAAGGGTGTCATTAAGGTCAGGGTGATGAGGACCCATTGGTTGAACACAATGCATCATGGAAATAACCATCGAAAGAGTGTCAACTGTCACCTGACAGGAAATGTAAGTGATAACCCTAACCCTAACCCTAACCCTAACCATCAATATCCTCATAGAAGACACTATAGAAGACACTATGTAACTATATTACATATATATTCATATGTTATATAGTTTAGATGCTGTTTTTCACTGGAATGCAGGCGTGATTGAGCTTTCTGATTTCATCAGACTCTTCCAGTTCATGGGTTATAGGATGTTATTTCATGGTTATTTTTGGCCTTATTAAGACATATTACAAAAATAAAGTACCATCAATGTTACACCTCGAAATGATTCAGACTTGGAATAGCGCAGCAACATTCTGTCTCGTTCGCTCCGTCAGTCGTTCACAACGCATCGCGGCGTCAGTGTCCCGGCCTCGCCACAGACAAAACAGGAAACGCATGTCTCTTCCTTCCTGTCCTGAGCAGCGGTAACTGTGGTCCCCACGCGACTACAGCTGGATGAAGAGGACGGCGGTCACCACGGAGAAGCCCAGCAGCAGCATGCCCACCTTGGGTAGGCGGTCGCGGGGGGAGCTGAGCTCGTGGGGCAGGATCTCCAGGAAGGTGATGTAGATGAAGGTGCCGGTGGCCATGCCCTCCAGTGTGGAGCGGGCCATCAGGTGCTGCGGCGACGCCCGCGTCTCCGTAAGCGCCAGCCCCAGCCCGATGCCCAGCGGGGACATGGCCGCGAAGAGGAGTATGCATCCGGCCACAATGGGCCTCCGCAGCCGCGCCTGCACCAGCTTGAGGGACAGGCTGAAGGAGATGATGCTCTTGTGGAGGAGCAGCGCCACGCAGATCTCCAGCACCTCCGCGCTGTCCTCCAGCAGCCCCACCGCCAGCCCCTCGAACACCGAGTGCAGCGACAGCGAGAACACCAGGATGAACGCCCGCAACGCCGAACGGGACGTGAAGTCTGTGTGGAAGTGACCGCCCCCACCCCCCTCCTCCCCCTGATGGGAGTGGGAGTGGTGGCGGCCGTTCGGCTCACGTGACTGGATGCTGGAGTCGACCAATAGCGAGCGCCGTTCCTCAGAGGGGTGGGCCAGTTCCCGGTCTTTGAAGGAGAGGACGATCTGCTCCAGGACCAGCACCAGGAAGAAGCCCATGGCCATGATGAACTCTGGCAGGGGAAACTGGGACTGGGGGGGTTAGGGTCAGGGGTTAGAGGTCAGGGGAGACAAGACATTATATTACAAAGAGGAATTATAGAGGGGTAAGTAGAACCCCCTGATAGAGAGATATAAAGGGAGAAGGATTGAGAGAGAGAGAGAGAGAGAGAGAGAAAGAGAGAGAGAGAGAGAGAAAGAGAAAGAGACCATTACAGAGAGTGAGAGAGACTGGTTCATGACTACCTGCTGAAGTGAGGCTAACAACATGAGATGTAGCCTTTATAGTTATCCTTTACCGGTTATACACAAGTATGATGTTGAATGAATTATGTATATTTTCACTGGATTACTGCGTTCTTAGTATTTGGACTTAAAGTAAAGGATATAAGTACTAGTTCACAGTTCTCAGATCACAGGATGTGGAGAAGGATGTCACCTCAGCAATGACGTGCAGAGATTGCATCTCTGAAGCATACACACACACACACACACACCACACACTGACACACACACACACACACACACAAATTGCACTCACACTCAGGTGTAGAGTATATCAGGTGTAGTTTAGTAGACTGAGGTGTATTTTAGTGACTCAGGTGTAGTTTAGTAGACTCTGAGGTGTATTTTAGTGACTCAGGTGTAGTTTAGTATCCCAGTTGCATAGACTCTCAGGTGTAGTTTAGTATCTCAGGTGTAGTTTAGTAGACTCTCAGGTGTAGTTTAGTAGACTCTCAGGTGTAGTTTAGTGACTCAGGTGTAGTTTAGTATCTCAGTTTCATAGACTATCAGGTGTAGTTTAGTATCTCAGGTGTAGTTTAGTGTCTCAGGTGTAGTTTAGTATCTCAGGTGTAGTTTAGTGACTCAGGTGTAGTTTAGTATCTCAGTTTCATAGACTATCAGGTGTAGATTAGTATCTCAGGTGTAGTTTAGTATCTCGGGTGTAGTTTAGTCTCAGGTGTAGTTTAGTGACTCAGGTGTAGTTTAGTATCTCAGGTGTAGTTTAGTGTCTCAGGTGTAGTTTAGTAACTCAGGTGTGGGGGTGGAGCGAGCAGGTGGAGTGAGGTGGACCAGGTGAGGGGGTGGAGCTAGCAGGTGGAGTGAGGTGGACCAGGTGAGGGGGTGGAGCGAGCAGGTGCAGTGAGGTGGACCAGGTGAGGGGGTGGAGCTAGCAGGTGGAGTGAGGTGGACCAGGTGAGGGGGTGGAGTTAGCAGGTGGAGTGAGGTGGACCAGGTGAGGGGGTGGAGTTAGCAGGTG
>OOFB01002212.1:0-11713 GCA_900323305.1 Trachyrincus murrayi
TACAAGTAGAGTTTAAAATATTGCTACAGATATAATTTCACATACTGCTATCAGAAATAATGTATTAATTTATTCAATTCTGGTCTTAATTCAAAATCTTAACAGAGAAGACACATTTAGAACTTAGTTATAGTGAATTATCAAAGACATTATATTTCTATTAGTGTTTTATTTCCATATGTGAACATATAAGAAGGGCAATGTCCCCATGTAATGTGTAAGGTGCACATGCTATTTTGACTACCACACTCACCCAACGTTGTAAAATTGCAACAAAGACATAAGCTGCTCAAAATCTAATTTGATGAATGTATTCCACAATAACTAAATATGTACATGTTCTAGACATTGTAATAATCACAACAACAACAAAAATTTGAGGCATTTTACTTACTTGATTCTGACAAATCCAGTCCAATAAAACAAAGAGTTGCTTGGTTGAAGATTTGGAGGTTGTGTGAGTTCATGGCCAGAGGGCTGGACCTATAAACACATTTACTACCCAATCACATTGTGAGGCTGAACAACAGGACCTATTGACTATGTAAATGTAGTCTTTAAAAAAAAAAAAACATTTACTGACTTTTTTAGGATAGCTTAAAGTGATGTTGTAAAATTACTACCGAGGGCCTTACAGGGTTATGGGAAAGTGCTATTAAGCCAATGGTCCACTGCCGCATCTCTTCCATCTGTCTCCGTGGTGCTTGAGTATATCTGATTGCCAGCGTTATTATAGGAACCTCCTTTTGCCAAGGCGTTGACGATGTAGTTTTGGTGGTGACATGAAGTGGCTAGACTCCAGTAGCATGGATCCAGTTGTTCCCTCATGATTTTGGTGCATTGGATTACAGCTTCGTAATGAACACGATGTTGGATTGATCGGTTAGGGACCACAGCGTTCAGGAGTTCTTCCGTACTTAGGGTATTTTGTTCTTTCCTCGGTGTTCCGTGTTGGTGCGTTTGATTGGTTGTTCTGGGGCTACTGCCGTTTGTTCTTGGTGTAGTGGTTATAGTAGTCTTGGAGTGTCGTAGTGTCAGTTGCTGCCGGAGACGGATTCGTTCTTTATCCGCCGCTGGACATTTGAGGTTATAGCTTCCCCATTTATCCCACTTCGAAAATATCCCATAACAGGTTACGTTATGGTCCGGAGTGAACGTTGCAGCTGATCTCCAGTAACCTAATCGATGATTCATTGCTATAGGTACACAACTCCAGTTACAGTATACACGGGGCGTTTCATCTTCGATTTTGAGGCAGGTACACGAGGCCATCTTTGACTCTACCTTAGTCAAGTTTAGCGTTCTGACTTCTACCTCTGCTTTGCTGATTGCTAGCATTTCTACCATAGCGACCATGGTTTGGTTGGTGTATGTGCGATTTCCCCCTCCGCAGCCGGAGGAAGAGTTCAGCAGGCACCGTCCTATGTCAGGGGTATGCCCACAAGCTTTTTTCCACCAGCTATCGATGTCTTCGTAAGTATTGTTTCAGTCAGCCAGGGAGGTCGTGTTGTTGGCGGTCCTTGGTGACCAGGCTAGACTGATGGTTTGTTCTTCCGCTGTCCAACAGGTCATCTTGAAGACTTTCGTAGATCGGTAGAAGGCTTTGACATGTGAATCTGTCCATGGTCCCACACCATAGATCTAACAAACAGTGATGGCTAGTCTTAGCCCTAGGATGAGTAGCAGACATTTAGCTATTGTAGTGGAAATTATTGCCATGAGAAGACCCATACATGTGTCCTTATATATTCTGTTGTATTAAGCAGTTGTTGTTTTGGGGTCAATTGACTCTGTTTCTCCCAGGTCTATTTATATCAGGGCCATATGGGGGTTGGAGACATAAAGGCTGTAAAGATGAGGCTAAGTAAGGTTGCAGGCGGTCTTTATGTCGTAAACATGTTGATTTTAGTATGCCTATATGTGGACGGGAAGAATATAACCATATAGGGGAAACGGGAAGAGTATAACCAGGGCTGAGAAACTGGAATCGGGAGACTTCTCTCCACGAGCTCTTAGAGTAAGCGTGGAAGAACTCTCGGCTAAAGCTTTGGTCTATTGTATTGTATTGTGTTGTATTATGTTATATTGTTATAATAAATCAGGAAGATATATTTTACAGATTCGGATGACTCTTTATGCACTAAACAGAGATAGTAAGGAACATTGACGGAGATTTCCACCACACTATTCGGCTGTTTTTCTTTTTCTTCCTTTTCTTCTCCTTCTCCTGGAGTGAATCCTGCCATGTTTCATGTTCATTAGGATGGGTCTTTTCCAAGAGGGCTGTATCTGAGTGTTGTCGTTGAAGCTTTGGTAGTCTCCGGGGCTGGGTAGTGAGTACAGTCAGTTAAATTTCTTCGTAGAGCTTTTTGGTAGTCATTTCAACCGACGTCCCAATTTAGTGTTCGTCATTGGTGTGTGCCAGAGTGACTCGTCCTTTCAATAGTTCCTCATATATGGGTGACCGGTGTCTGAGGGTGGGGTCTAATCCTCTCCACGCCCATGTCCACAGGGCCATCTGATATCTGTCCGGTGCAGGTGTGACGTTGGGGAAGGGCCGATTGATGTCGGGTCTATATGCAGGGTTACGTAGACATTCCAACGTCTCTGCAACCAAAGTGGGGTATTTTAGTCGTTCCATGAACGGTCCGATTCGGTTCCCCGGAAACTTCTCCTGCCATAGGAATGTTCGTATCAAACGATAGTTGCAGACAGTTGCTCTCCAGTGTGGTCCGGTCCCTTTGGCTATGACCATCGAGGCCCATAGTACACTGTCTCCGTAGTCTCCGTTGTCATTCGGGGGTCCCTCGAGCCATAGTTCCGTAGCTTTGATCCACGCTGTTCCCCACTCTTCGTGCAGGGGTCGTGGGTCCAGTAGAGGCCCAACATGTCGTTCTGGGACTGTGGGTGGACCCTTGTACTGTAACCTGTATTGGCTGCCTTCCTGTTGGTCAACGTCTTCAACTCGCAAGGGCATGGTGTAGTTGTCAATCACCGTTCTTTTGGGGTTCTTAATCCGCAGATGGAGACGCCGTCTCATGTAGGGATCGTTTGTCCAAATGGACATTTTTCCACGCATAATTTCCACGTATCTGGGATGTGCAGGATCGGCGTAATTTGGTCCCCACCTTACTCGTATCCGGACACTGTTGCAGGTCAATTTTACTGCATTAAATATCCAGGGTGAGTCTTTAGGGATCTGGGGGACGGGTTGAGTGTACCACACTCTCGGTACTCCGTGGAGCCTTCTGAGGCTCAGTTGGTTGGGGAGCAGTATAGCCTTTATTAGGTTTAGGGGTCTTCGGTCAGTTAAATCAAGAGATCGCTCGAGGTGCCAGTTGGTACAATAGTAGCTGCCGGATCCACAGCCACTGTTGGTGTAACTCCAGTCTCTTGTTATCGTGTTCAGGGGGATTTCTTCATTTGGTAGTATGATCATAGGCTCACCGTCTTTGTCCCGTCGGGTCATCTGTCTGGGTGTCGGTCGTCGGGCAGTTTGTCGTTGTCTTCCCTGAGGTCTGGTTACTGGGTGTTCCTCCGGCGGTTCGTCTTTTGCTTCAGCCACGTCCGCCATTTCTGTGTCCTAGATAGAGTTTTTTGCTTTGGGAGTCCCGTTGGCAGCTGTACAGTTATGGGCAATTCTCTCACTGAGGCCCCGACAGAGTAGATACCTTGGAGGTGTACCACGACCATCTGAACGATGAGCTCCACTTCAGTGCGATGTTGTTCATCTAGGGGCGTGGCTGCTCGGCTGGCCATTGAGTTCACTCTCTGTAAGACTCCTCCCCGTCTCCAGGTTTCTGGGGTGACGATGAATCTCTTTGTCTTAGCCAGGGGCATTGCCGCCGGGCTCCCCCAGGCGTCGAGGGTGGTAGCAAGGTATAGTAAGTGGCTGGTGGCGAGTCCTCCCTCCTTGGGTGTTGGTGGGAGAGTTATTATCGGGCCATCAGGGTCCCGGATTACCTCTTGGATCAGGGCGCTCCAGGAGGTTAGTTCCCATGGTCCAATCCAACCCCCTTGGGTAGCTTCTTTCTTCTGGAAGTCAGGGAGTGTAGTCCTGTGATTCGGGGTCCCGGTATACTCTGAATCCCATCATGTGTCGGACGGCCAACAACGTTTAATGGATTTCTCCAGGTTTGTTTGTTGATAAGGGGACAGCATCTAATTGTCTATTAGATTTGGCGGGGGGGCCGAAGGCCTGGTAGGTTCTACCTGTACCAGGGGTAAGACACACTGGTCTTGGTCCTGTCGAGGCTGCGGCAAACGTACGGTGGGGGTGGCTTAGTATACTTCGTTTGGTCCGGTGTGGTCGGGGGTGGGGGTGGCGTAGTGTACTTCGTCTGGTCCGGTCCGGGGTGGGGGTGGCGTAGTGTACTTCGTCTGGTCCGGTCTGGTCGGGGCTTAATCCTGGGTGTTGGGAGGTAGTTGCTCTGTCATCTTCATCTATAGGCATGCGTCTCGCTGGTGTGAGGCCTCGTGCCTGTTCCGGGATTAGTGTTTTGAGCGGTTCAAAAAATCGCCGCACTTGCCATCCGTGTGCTGTTGTCTGGTAGCGTAGTGACCCCTTAGTCATAAGGGTTGAACACTCCTGGCAGGATATTATATCCTCCCCGGTCCACCGGCAAGAGCAAAAGTGTGATAGTGGGGTTTCCAGGCACCACTGGGTGTAGACGCGGGTCCGCGGCAGTCTTCCTTGACGGCATTCCCCGCAGAAAATAGCGTCCATTACCTTTACGGGAGTTAGGTTCATACGTTCCATTTCTTCATTCTTTCCTTTGAATTGTTTGGGCCGCAGTTTCCCTGGTCCTCGGTATTGGATTGATAGTGGCGTAGCTCCGCTACAGAGTACACATTCACTCTCCACTTTTCTCCAGTGGAACGGCTCTGTGTGACCTGACAGATAGCCATTCTTTGCATAGGTTAATTTCGAAAGTGCTCTGCCTGCCCAGAGCTCCTCTATGCCTCTTCGAAGGATAACCGCCCCATATACATTGGCTAGGCTGATGTAGGGCGGTAGATTTGTATTGCTAGCCATCTTGGTTCCTGGTCTTCTTCAGTCTTGAATTGGTTTCAGCTGGCTCACTCCTTGTATCCCTTTTTTCTTTAATAGAACTGTATTATTATCTATTAACTTTTTCACAGTGTCTTGTACTTCGTACTTGGGTTTGACAGCTGTGTTGGAGGGATGATCCCTTGCTTTCACCCAGACGCGTTGTCCGACATGAAATGTGGCTTTGTGTTCAGACATTACATTTACATTTACATTTAGGGCATTTAGCGGACGCTTTTATCCAAAGCGTCTTACAAGTACTTAACTATTTCAGGGACATTCCCCTGGAGCAACTCAGGGTTAAGTACCTTGCTCAGGGGTACAATGGTGGCAGACCCGGGGATCGAACCCATGATTCTCCGGTGCTCCGTCTGGAAGCACTGTTCCTTACCCACTAGACTACCACCACCATCACTGATGTCGGGTCTTGGCCCCTCCCTGTTTTTTCTGATGTGAAGGAGCGTTGATTCAGCTCATGAGAGGGGGAGGGTCTTTGAGCGCGATGTCGATCATTCAGCGATTGTCCGATCTCCACCGTTTTGGTGCTCCAGTCCTTTGTGTTTTCATTCTTCCCTATCCATAGTTTAACCAACCCAATAGTACGTTCCACCACCCCGTTGGCCTGGGGTGTGTAGGGCGGTGAGTAGATTCTTGCTACTCCGTGCTGTTGTCACCATTGATCCACTTGACCGTTGCGAAAATGGGAGCCGTTATCGGTTCGTAATTCCTTGGGAACCCCCAGATCACTGCAGACTTGGATCAGCATGTTTACCACGCTGTTGCCGTTTGCTGCTCTTACTGCCCTGGTGGTTACGTAGCCCGACATGGAGTCCACAAGCACTATGAGATACTTTTCTCCTTTCTTCCCTGTGAGTCCCATGGGACCGGCTAAATCCATGCACACTGATCCCCATGGCACGGTACTTTTGATGGTGAGGCCATCCACCCGCTGTCCTCTTTGTCCAGCGTTATATTGTCCACACATGGTACAGTCTTTCAAGACTTGGCGGACATTCTTTTCGGTGATACAGAGTCGCTGATTTTCCAATTCCTTCCGCGTAGGTTTAGTCCCAGCATGGCCCAGTCCCTCATGGACAGCCTGTACTACCTTTTTCACGGATTTTTCTGGGACCACCCGTCCTTTGGGTGTTTCTTCCCATTCCTCGATATTGACAAACACTATTTTTCTTAGTTGGACATAGCGATCCACTTCATTGTTACCTTGCCAATGCTCCCCCTCCTTGGTGTGGGCTTTCTGATGAATCACACACAGGTCTATGGTTTGTCGTAGCTCAGCTATCTTTATCCATAGATCTTGGTGGGCTATTTGTTTCCCTTTTGCTCCTTCAAATCCATTTTCTTCCCAGATTGAGAGGTCTTCGTTCAAGGCTTGTGCACAGTAATGGCTGTCCGTGATTATTCTTGCTTTCTTCACGTCTTTTTTCTAATTCAAGGAGTCCTTCGAGGACAGCGGTGACTTCTCCTGTTTGCGCGCTACCGCTGGTTCTTCCTCTCTGTCTGTAGCATTCTTCTTCACCTTGCTTGAGTATGAACCCCCAGTAGGCTGTGTGATCTTGACCTTTTCTGGATCCATCTGTGTATAATGTCCATTCACATTTGGGTTCCATGGTAGGTTCTTCTTTGGTTGTCTTCTTGGTAGGTGGTTGGGCTGCTCCGATCTCCAGATCAGGGTCTAGCAGGATATCCTCCCATCTTCCCCATCTGGTATTCGTTGCTTTAGTGCTTTCCACCGTTCCTTTACGTAGATATCGGTGTACTTGGCTTTGTGTGATGATTTGAATTCGTTGTCCTTGCGCCAGGTCTTTCAGAGTGCTCCAATATCTAGCTATTACGGCCAGTTATTTTTCTTCTGCTGGATACTTTTGTTCTACTGTAGTTAACACATAACTCCACAATGTTATCAGTTGTTTTCCTTCGTTACTCACGGCAACAACGGCGTCGTTCTCATCGATATTAATAACTGCTATTAGTCGTTTGGTGTGATCTCGTGGCTGTAAACGTACAGCGTCTTTGATAGCTTTTTGAAGGCTCTCGAGGTTATTCTGATCTGTAGCAGTCCATACGAATGTAGTTTCTTCTTTCTTCTTTAAACATGCATATAATGTTTTTGCATGCTTTTGGTAGCCAGGAACGTGGTCTCGTACATAGTTGCATAATCCCAATATCCGCTGTAGATCTTTTACGGAGGTTGGCGGTGTGATTTGTTAAATTTTTTCTCTGTAGCTGTCTGACAGGCCTAGGTCTGTAGAGACTTGAAATCCTAGGTAATTCACTTGAAATCGTCCAAACTGGCATTTCTTCAGATTGAGTTTCAATCCTGCTTCAGAGATTCGTTCTATTACAGCTTTCAGTCGCCATAGATGGTCTTCTTCTGTGTCATCGGCAATAAACACGTCGTCGATGTAAACTGTCGCGTTAAGACCGTCTAGTACGTCTATTACGGCCGACTGAAACACATTTGGAGAGTTCTTGTATCCTTGCGGTAGCCTTTGCCACACGTAGGTGTAAAAGCCGTTTTACCTTGTGACTGTCTTGCTAAGTGTAGAGAGAAAAATCCATTTGCTAGGTCAATGCAGGATTTGAAAGTCTTCACCTGCAGTGTCTTTAACGTGCCTTGAGGGTTGATTAGGCTGGCTTTGTTCGCAATTGTTCTTCTGTTTAGCGCTTTGAAGTTAATAATGGGTCTCCATCCTCCTCCGGCGGAGTCTGGTTTCTTTACGGCTTGAATAGGGCTGTTGGTAATCGGGTTTGGTTCTTCTCCGATTATTCCAAGCTTCGTTAGTTCTTTCACAATTCTGTCCATTTCCACTATGGCTCCTGGGTTCAAGGGGTACTGCCGCACTGCTGGGTGCACTCCTCCAGTGATCGTGTGTGTATATTTATGGGGTAGGTTTCCACAGTCGTTCTTGAACCAGGACACTTGTGCCGCTGTTATTATTTGCCGTAGTCTTTGTTTTCCTTCTTCAGAGAAATCACTTTCATTGATCTTTTCTTCCGTTACTACGGGGATATCCACTGGTTTATACCATGTTGTTGAGGCTTCTTCAGGTATACGCCCGAGCTTGATTAATCTGGCTTGTAACAATCTTAATTTCTTCATTATTGGTCTTCTTTGGTTTGTTCAATTATTTTAGATCCTCGATGGTTATTAGATCGTAAGGTCCGAATAACCATATTACTCCTTTCCATATTCCGTATGACATTGTACTGATCTCACCGTTTGCAAGCTGTACTCTGAGGTGTCCGATGATTTTAAGGTTTTTGCGGGTCATTGACACCTCTGCTCCGGTGTCCACTAGGTAGGGTCTTCCATCCACATCAGCGTAGACATCGTTCCCTATCCAGTACGCACCATCAATGATAACCCGCGCCTTAGATTCCATTATCTTCTCGGCCCTCCGCTAGCCTGGTTCCTTTCGGCACGGAGAGCGTCCTTTCCCGCATTGTCTAGTTTGTTATATTCTTCTTGAGACAGGTAGGAGGTCCTACGGACGGTACTTTGTCCCTCTTGACCCCGTCGTGGTGAGTTCAGCGGGCCGGGCATCGGTGGCTGAACTCCTGGTCTCTCCTAGCGTCGATCCGGTTGAGATGGTCGTTCAAAGTATTGGCTTTGATGGAAGGGTTGATCTGGCTGTCTCGGTCTTTCTTCTGGTCGGTTCTGTTGAGGATAGCTCTGACGTTGTTGTGGGAGCTAAGCCTGCCGCTGTTGGGGATAGTTCTGTCGAGGACTTCTTTCTTCGGGCCTGGTTGATGGCTGTGTGCCTTTTGTTCTTTTTTCTCTAAACAGATGCTCCCCGACGTCCCATTTCTTGATCGCTCTGAGTATTTCCTTCTCCGTAGTGTCTTCAGCAGACATACAGAGGAAGCCTAGGGTGTTTCTTCTATCTTGCATGATTCTTTTTAGCACCGGTAACATTCTCTTGGTTGGTACTTGGTGTGTTATCTGGTGCCATATTGCGGCCAATGGTTGCCCTTGATCCAATGTTTCTTTGCTCTGCTGGATCAGCTCTTCCTCTTCGTCTACTTCGACCGTGACCACCATTCTGCTGTAGTGGGCTTGGGCTGAGTCCTGGTCGTCAACCGCCTCACCCGTAACTTTTCCTAGCCACAGGCGTTTGGCAGCTTCGTTGCAGCTGGTGTTATTCTTCACTACTGGCCATGTTCACTTCAGATATTTAGCTTTGTCTTCTTGTGGTTCACGCTGCGGCACCACTAGGTTTAATATCTTGAGTCCCTGTAGAGCTGTGTTGGCGGGTTCCATTTCTGTTTGACGGACGGTATCAGGTTCCATTACGGCCTGGTGAGCGGGACTTGGCTCTGCTGGTTGCGGGGGATCTCTTCGTTGGTTTACCGGGGGTGGTTTACGATCTTCATGGAGATCCTCTTCGGGGAAGTCCTCTGGTCCGCATCTTGGTGTTTCTCGGGTAGCCGCTCGTATGGCTATGGGTTTTAATTTGTAACGCAGGGCGTCATATACCACTTGCACTACGGCGTTTCTGAAGTTGTGGGTTAAGTTTTTAAAGGCAATCAAGGTAGCTACTGATGGCATCATAAGGATGTTAGCCTATTCTCCTTTCTTTAAGTCTACTGTTAGAGCCAATTTTTCACCGTTATTTATCTTCCAATCTGTTGGGATCGTATAATCCTTCTGTCCTACTTCTGGCATGTATACTTTTCTGCCGTCGTACGCTACCAGGGGTCCGTAGTCTGGATCTCGGGCATGTGTATGAGACTGTTCAGCAATGTTGTATACTTCCACGATCCTCTTTGGCTCGTAGCAATAGGCTACTTTCAGTTATTTTGTCTTCAACCGTTTCTCGGCTTCTGAGATAAACGATTGCAGGGTCTCCTCGTCGTTATCTTGCTCTGGTTCGGGCTCCTCTGGTAGGGAGGTTCTGGAGTTCTGTCGTGGTGTGGACGTGCTTTGTCTGGGAGTTCTTTCTTCCATGTCTGGTTCCTCTAGGGGTTCTGGTGTAGGCTGCTTTCTCCTTGGTGCCGCTTGTGGGGGGCTCATATGGGCCACTTTCGGAGTCTTTTCCCTGGCTACAGCAGCCCCAAATTTCAGTTGGGGCTGGTGTTTAGTGAGTCTTATGGATCGTAGTTCTGAACCTTCAGATTCAGTATAGTCATATTTCATCACTGAGTCCTGTTCTTCTTCATCGTCTTCTTCACAATCCGAATCTTTATTGGACTCTGGTCTAAGAGCTTGGAATCTATCAGTTGGTTTAGACTGGCCGGGTGTCGTCTCTTCTTTGTGGATCACTCGGCTGGTTCTTTTTCCCTTGTCTATAGTCAGCCTTTCCAGACCGGCAAACATTTCAGATCTTCTTTCTTGTAGTTTTTTAGGGAGAGTTACTTGCACGATTTCACAGGGGTTCTCCTCTGTAGCTATATCACCATACATATATGCTTCTACTGCATGGATTATTTTTTCTGCTTCTCTCCAATCCAGGCGATCTGGCCGTATTGCATCAGTACATATCACTGTTCGTCTTGAGCGATGTTCTGCTGCTTTCCTGATCCCTGCTTCAAGGCCACGGGTTAGGAGGTCTCGATAGGAGGAGAGCTCTTCGCCTGGTTTCATATCTCTCATTGGCACGTGGATTATAGCGTGATATGATGTCTCTCCTCCGCTGGTTACCACTAGAGTTTTTCCTTTCTTCAGCTGATTTTTCGCCTCGGTTAACTCCCTCTGGTAACCTCTCCCGAACTGTTCCTGTAGCTGTTGCCTAAAGTCATTGTTAAGGACATGTAGGGTCTTATCAGTAGTGACAATTAGCGCATCTCCATCCAGGTCCCAAGGACTCCCAACCCATGTGGTTATGGATGTACCACATGGTCGTAGAGTGACTCTGTGTGAGGAAGGTATGGTTCCTAGGTCCCGGCGGTGTTCCCCGTTGTTAAAAGACGGTTCCTCTTGATGTTGGGAAAGCCTTGGTTTCTCCTCATGGATGTCATGGTGCTCTTCCTTCTTTAGTGACTTCCTTGGTGCTTCTTTTCCCGTTTTGTGTTTTTTCTTCATCATGTTTTCAAGTTCAGCTTCCAGTCTTTCTGTAGTAGTCTTCAGTTCTTGTAGTGTCCCTTGGGTTAGTGCGACTCTGAGTTCCCTATGTGACTCTGTGTCCAAAAAGGAGAGGGCAGTGCTTCTTTCTGCAAGCTCCTCCTCCGGGTCTGACACTTCTTCTATGGGCTGTCCTTCGCTTGGCTCCTCCTCTGAGTAATTGGATCCATTCTCGTCTTCGCCTCTGTCACGTACTGCTGAGACTATACTTCCTCTGTCATCGTCTTCTTCTTTCCCGTATTGATTCAATATATCCAGGCTTTCTTGATAAGACTGGTGACGCGCGATTGCTTTGGTGCTGGGGTCTACACATTCACCTCCCACATTAATTTCCTTAGCTACTGTGGGGGCTGGCCTTAGAATTAGCTTGTGCTGTGGCTGTATGTTACTCGTGTGCGGTGAGCTTGCGATAAAAACTTCCACAGGACTCCGATGTAAAAAAGGTAAACACAATGATCTCTTTATTCCAGGACAGAATCCAACAGAAAGGTAAGTATCCACAGGTTATAAACTAATTTACAGGAGTGAATCTAAAGGCTAAGTATCAAAAACAGACTCACATAGCACTACGGTGAGAAACC
>OOFB01002217.1:2822-21279 GCA_900323305.1 Trachyrincus murrayi
TTTGTTTTTTTTTTTTTTTTTTTTGTGTGTTTGGGGGGGGGGGGGGGGGGGGGGGGGGTATAGATCATGCACAAAGATTATTTATTAGTTATTTATTAGTTGTGTAAGTATTAGCGAAGCGTGCAAGTAGTAAGCAACTGGAAATTAATGTGTGTATTTAATATTTTCATTTGCATGTGTGTTTCATTGAAGCAGCTTTGCCACAAGGTTAAAACTAATCTGCGACTGAAGTGTCCGTCTGTTCCAATTAAAAACGCTTCACGTGGCAACTTTTCTCACACTTGTAATAGACAATCACATCCCACATGATCAAATCACATTACAGCCCCCCCCCCTCCTACGACCCGACACTATTATCCTGTTCTACTTGTCATGCCATGGAAGTAAGATAGGCTCTGAGTGTCATTTCACATTGGCTTTAATAACCACATGATAAATGATGCTAGATTGTTTTCGTCTGATCAACTCAGTCTGAATTTGGCTCTGAGTTACTCCTAAATGAAGTATATAAAATGGGATCCTGTGACAATAATGTGACTCATTCAAAAGGACCCCCGGCCACCTGGCCCCCTGGCACACTTAGCGCTGAGAAATTTCCGGTAATCATTATCCAGCATATATCCTACCTGTGGAAAGATTAACCTAAACCGGAGCTGCAATCCTCCTTGACTCGTGTGGATTTGCACATGGAGATGAGCGAGCGAGAGGCCCGAGAGACGTCAGCTGAGAGGCTTTCTAGTAGCTAATCAGGGCTAATCCAGGCCCTGAGCCCTCTATCCACTTGTTTAGCCAGGCTTGCACCTGTCGCTCCCTTATCGCCGGCGACCGCAGCAGAGCAGAGGGTCACCACAAGACACACACTGGTCTGAAGCAAACAGAAAAAACCCTGCTGAGATGAATGTGTCAAGAATCAAAGAAGACACCATGAATCAAACATTGAATTCCATAAAATAATTGGTCTATTTCATTCTGGCCTTCTTTCTGAAATGGGTAAGAATAGAGTTAGATGGATAGAGGTAGATAGAGATGGATAGATAGATAGAGGTAGATTGAGACAGACAGAGAGAGAGAGAGAGAGATAGATAGATAGATAGATAGATAGATAAATAGATAGATAGATAGATAGAGAGAGAGAGAGAGAGAGAGAGAGAGAGAGAGAGAGAGAGAGAGAGAGAGATAGATAGATTATAGACCTGTGTCAACAAACAATCCGTCTGACATATTTTTATTGTTCTTATATTCCTATTCGGGGGGGGGGGGGGGGGAGTGGGTTCCTATTGCGACGGGGAGGAAAAAAACGACAACATAAAACTGAGAACAACATTATGTTTCCACAAGGAAACATAATGTCGTCAGGGTTAAATCCCGGGTGGAATAAACGTCGCTGGAGAGGATTGACGCACTAGCAGACGAGGGAGGGTGGAAATGACAATGCATTTCAGCTGTGAGGGGTAACGCATACAGACACTGGCCTCATCAGAGCAGGGGGGGAAAGCAAAGTTGTGATCAAAGCCCTGAAATGATGATCATGTTTAATGCATGAGCTTGTCTTACTGGGTAGGTGACTGATGTAAACACACAGCGACACACACACGCCACTGAAGGGAACGCCACCGCAAAAAAGCAGGAGAACAGGGTGAAAACAAGCCTCTTGTCTTTACCTGTGTATAAATAGACCGGAGCAAATCCACACATCTAGCGAAAAAAAATGTGCACGCTCTTTTTTTATTTCCCACTCATTTGCCTCCTGCTCACCTCTTGCACCATCACCACTTCTGAAGGTGTGGATGGAAAGTGGCTTCTTTATTTGTGCTGTCAAAGCCACAATACACTGGGGGTGAAGTATTTTTATTCACTCTCTAACCCCGCAGAGGTAGTGAATTAACAAGAACTGTCTGCCAAACATTTGTTCCCTGGCAGCTTGTTAGCGGTAATAGATGGCTGCAGCAACAGAAATGATCCTTCCTGCACTGTCCCAAACAATCGATCAGGAATCAATGAGGGATGAATTTCATGCTTATTATTTACCATACATTCTGGATGGGTGGAGAAATAGCCCCATTAGAGTTTCATTTTTCATCTGCCAATATAATATATATACAATATAATACAATTTCAAATGACAAAATAGAGGAAAGTCATGTATTTGAAGTCATGCAAACTGATGTATTTTACAGACGACAATTTTGCATTCTTTTTGATTAATATTGCCCTAATTACTACTACTACTACCACCACCACCACCACTACCTAAGAAAAGTTCAACTATTAGGCCTACACTCTTTTAATGAAACAACGTGACGAGAATCAAGAGTGTCGATCACGTCTACGCGGCTCACAACCGCCAGCTGTTTCACTAATTACAGAGCGGAAGAATTTCCACTCTTAAATCATGGAGGAAAAAAAAAACCAGTCTCTCATCGCCGGGACATATGCCTGCGCCTCTTCATTGATTGGACACTACATCAGTGTTAGGCAGGTTCGTCTGCTGACTGCTCAGGAAGAAGTTTAACAGGGTGGAATGAGGAAGTTTTACCTGCTACTGAAGTCTCCATTGATCTGCGTATCGTTAATGGAAGGAACAAAGGGGCCTATTGAAGCCGCTATATCCTCGACGGTGATTAATAACGGACTGCTAGCTTCACCGCCACGGTCCCGTTTGTCAGAGCGTGTTATTAATGCTTCTGAAGGGGCTTCAGACGACTTTCAGAAGGAAAGGACAACAAAAAAAAACGAAACAAAGAAAAACCTTGATAGATATATGTGCTTTTACCTGTATACGATTTAGTATACCACACTTAACCTACCAATGTCAACTGAATGCCTATATATAGGCCTATTCATGAAAGGGAACTGTCCGCATTGATATGAGCAATTCCCACCATATTTGAGGTTTACCAGTTGAATGCATACATTCAGAGCCAACAGAACAAATACCCACGCCACCAAAAGAGTCTTTTGATGACATACGTAGGCAGGCTACATGTGCAAGCAGAGGTTCATTAATACAAACAAACTAACAAACAAAGGCACACAAGTCATCGGTCTTCAGGCAGAAATGACACACAGGAAGAGATAAAAGGCAACATGAAGGTCAACGCGCGATCACAGGGAGGACACACCGAGGAGAGTCGATTACATTCCACCTGAGCGGGAACACAGGGACGACGTGATTGGACGACGGTGATCGGGAACAGGTGCTGGCACTAATAAGCGACAGGAGAGGGTGATCAGTCAACCAATGCTGATTGGTGGAATGAGGGCAAGGGTGTGGTCGTTATAGAAGTAATTATTATTACCACCGCTACCGAAACCTCTCATAAAGGGTTGGATATAACACCTATATATATGGCTATTTATTATATATGTAGCCACATACCAATATTCCTCTCACACGGTAAGCGTTGTGTTTTGCAAGGAAGAGGTTGTTGGGTCGCAAAGCAGTGAAAATGTACAAGGACCCCACTTATTGTCACTGCTTGTCACTGATATAAGTCTGTATTAGCCTGCACTTAGCTTGTCGGCCATGGCTAAGAGCAGGCTAATGTCCTTATTTAATCCTGACTTTCTCTTTTCAACAATTCACAATTCACTTTAACAGTGCAGCTCAATTTTGACCTGGTTGGTATTACATGGTATTACAATGTCAATTGCTTAAAGGAATAATACAGGCTAAAACACTTTGACATTGTTAGAAAACGTCAAACATCGATTTACTCTTCATTCCAGGGTTTATTTTTCAGATATTTGAAATTTGTCACTTGCTGTCGTGTCTATGGAGGGTATTAAGGGCCAAAACTAAATATATAAATACATATATAATTATATAATTAAATGCTTAAATAAATGAATATATAATTAAATGCTTAAATAAATGATTCAATAAATAATTACCTAATTTAATGCTTAATTGTGTATTTATTTATTCATGTATATATATATATATATATTTACACATTTATTTATACATTTATAATTGTATTTATTTATATATACTTTTATTTATCCATAGTGTAACTTGCTGCAGCGAAATAAATAAATGTGTCAACTTCGTCCATCAAAAGTCTGGGGGCGGGTTAAAGCCTCTGATTGGTGAATGAACAGCAGTTGCTGTGCTATCTCCGCGAGGCTCGTGAATACAGCTTCATTCACTTCTGTGTCAGTCAGGGCCGATATCACTCCAACTCGTTCAGCGAAGCCCTCAATCTGATCTAAAAAATACATAAGAATTGGCAGTTGCCTCCATCTGTTCAGCTACAGCTACTGTTTTAATCCCATACGTTTCCTCTTCGAACGAGGCCATGCCTCGGCAGCCGTGTCACCCATCTGTGCGAGGGCTAAAACGTGCGAGACACCCCCAACCCAGCTCCGCCTATTTCGGCGTCGGACCGTGACTGCGCATGGTGTGGTGTGCTTGTATATTATTGTTATTTATTTTATTTTATTTTGTGAGTGGTGTGCTGAAATATTTCTTAAGATTCGTTTTTTCTCTTATTATCTTATTATTTGCCCTGCCGCTTTAGATTATTGTGGAGCGCTTATTGCGGACTTTAAGGACATTAGCGTGCACAGAAAAAACACGAATCACAACAGGCAGGGATTACGCACACACCCAATCGTGCTGGGGAAAAGTGTTCTGTCGGTACTCTGTACTGGACTTGGTACTTGGTTATAGGAACAAACGAATAACAACGAGTCAAGCTCTTGATAACTCTAGCCGTACTCTGTGTGCATGGCGATGCGTCTCAGACACAAGAACACAGTTATTGTATTTAGTGTTAGGCATATATATTGTACAATTTGAGAGATATATTCATTTGAGACATTTAATATATTTGGTATACTTCATATATTTTATATAATATATGCAGACAGAACACACGAAGTGAAGCTGGGTTTGAATGGTGGTTCTGCGAATCGAGGTCCGCAAGATGTCCTTCACCGTCGCCTTCGTGGGCATTTCATCTTATTGCGTCTTATTTATCTTGCGTATTTTTTTATGTTCTTTATTTCTCGCCATAGGAACATTGCAAAAATGTAATATGTGGTGATTCCGAGACAGAACCCCTGAGTTGTTGGCATATGGGGATGAAACTAATATCTGATACTTATGGTTGATGCTACAGCGATTTGAAGACATCTCCTATTAAACCACATTGTAACTACTGCAGCAATGTCTCCGTGTGACGTAGTAGCGTCTACAGAAATCGAGTTTAGCCGTGGCAAAGTGAAATACTACACAAAACGGTAAAATAGGAGCTGGGGTGCGTCGAACAAAAAGGCCGGAAAATAATCATTGATAATTTGCCCGCTTGATGAGACCAAGATTATAGGGTTAATACAGCAATCAAGTATACCATTCATGTTATGCTATGTATAATGGGTTAAAGTGGTTTTCAAACTGGAAGGAAGGTGTGCAGCTATGCTCCAAGTTTACTGTTCTGTGTACATCACAGTACTCCACATCTCAAAAGTGTAACGATCGATGTGAACGCCAGCATGTGCAAAAAATGAATGTTAAGCCTCTGTCTTTAACTACACCCCCAACAAAACCATTATACCCACATTATTGAGTGCTATTGTTCCTTGTCTTTATTAAATCTTTTTATGGCAAGGAAATGAAAGAAAAAGACAGAACGTTTTGTAGCACCGATGGTCTTGTACCCAGCAGATAATAGGCTCTAAAGAGTTAATTAGAGTTCATTATTTCACACCATCACAGGGAAATCTGGTTAAAGACACTGATACAATGATACAACACTGATGCCTTTTACAATAGTAGCGGTAGTGGTAGTCATAGTTGCACGGTATTGCTGCATTGCACTTTCATGCCATCCCTGTCTGTTTAAAGCACCGCTCATTCCTGTACAGTGTAACAGCATGATGCAATCACCTGGCCAAACAACAACAAATCTCCAAACATATCACACCACGTTTCTACCAGGGCAAACCAATGCAGGGGTGTCTGATGATAAAAAACTAGAGGGAATTAAGTCTAAATTAAATTACATTTGTTATGTTTTTCATTTGATTCCTGAAAATCGAGGTAAGTGGACCACGTTAAACGATTGGTCTTTGTTTAAACTTTGAAGATAATGAGAACATCAAGAGGACACTGACTGAAGTAAATTGGCCAGTTAACAGGTGTGCCAGTGAATTAAAGTTTAATAAGCAAACAAAAATGGGAGCGTTGCCACATTTGTGGAGAGTACCATTCCATCGGCATTTTTAGTCTTTGTGATTTTAACACGTGTTGTGGGTTCAAACTGTGAGTGTGAGTGGCAAACTGAGATGTAATATATAATGACAGTACATTACGCCCGTATACCTTCCTTTGAATACTTTTAATTTACACATCTTAAATCAATTCAAAATCCAGAGTAAAATATGCAACTCATTAGCATGCTAATGCTTAATTACCCTTATCGCAATTCAGATCTGTCCAAGGATGCGGGCACGCATTGAAAAAAGGTCCCATTCCATGATCGTATTTTTCCCAAATGCATTTTGAGGGACGAGGCTGAGAGACACGTTTAGGTCTAATTGAACACTATTTTTGAGGTACAGTCGCTATATGGCCTTTTCTCTTCCTAGTACTGCTCTTAAAGGGACGTTCCACCGGCACAGCCACGTTTTTAGTGTGATCATAGTGTCCCAAGCTGTTGAAATGTACATACAAACCAAACAAAAACGCTCAGAATAAACTACAGATGTGAGTATAATGTTGTCAATTTACTACAACGTCCATGGTGCACTGCGCAGCAAGCGTGAGTCGAGCCGGACATTACGGGAACTTGTTTACATCTGGGCGAGAGAGCGTTTAGTTTCATATTTTATATTTCTCGACCTGTGGACTATGTGGATAACATCATGCCATCATACAGGATATCAATTTAGCGGCTGCCATCACATTTCACACGTAACTATTGAGCTATTTATTTATTGCTACTTTCTTCATTGAATGAGATGGTGAAAGTGCACGAGTAAACTAGCAATTAGTGGTTTAGTAATGGTATGTACTGTATTCATAGCTGTCAAACTATTTGTCAAACGTCCATGCAGCAATACTTTATTACTTCAATGAGAGACTCTAAACACGCTGTTGCACATTTGCCTGCTGCCGCCTCCGCTGTAAGATTTCCTCTTCTGTGTATTCTGGCTCACGAGAAAATGCGGAAGTCCCGGGGAAAAGCCATTTGCCGGGACATTCCGGGGAATGAAAACAGCCTTATTTTGATCCACAGAATGCATTTATAAGCAGTTTCTTCATTTGTAGGCTTTTGTTAGCCAACTTAGAGACCATTAAAATATAAAAATCTGTGGAACGTCCCTTTAACTGGTTTTCATCTTACTTGTCAAACAGTATTCAAACTTTAGTTGATCAACTGCTCTCATGTCATGTGGGGTCCCATCGGGCTCAGTCCTTGGCCCTATTTTGTTTAGTTTGTATCTGCTGCCGCATGGCCATGTTGTGCCGATGATTCCCAGTTGTACATCTCGTTTAGCCCTGAAAATCGCAACAATCTGGATTCTCTGCACTGCTAGCTTGCTGCCATTAAGGACTGGATGGCTTCCAACTTCCTGCAACTGAACACAGATATGACTGAAGTCCTGGTTATTGGTCCTGATTATATTTCTAACAGCGTCACCCCCCCCCCCCACACACACACCTTGGACCACTAACCACTAAAACGAAACACCAATGCTCCCCAAAGACATCAACAACTTTTCCACACCCTAATTTCCTCCTGCCTAGACTACTGCAACTCATTATTTACTTGCTTAAACATTGCAGCAGTTTACAGTTGGTCTACACAGTCTACAGTTGGTGAATTACAGAATTAAATTTAAGATTCTATTGATTACGTTGAAATCCCTACATGGTCTGGCTCCGCTTTACATTTCAGAATCCTTATCCTGCTCCGAGACCCCTCAGATCAGAGAATCAAATGCTGTTAAACGTTCCACGGTCCAGGCTTAAAACAAAGGGGGATCATGCTTTTACTGATTTAGCTCCAGCGCTGTGGAACAAACTCACCCCTCAAACTCACCCCAAAAAACTTTTAAAAACCAACCTGTACAGACTGGCATTTGTATATTTTTATAATTTCTTTAAATGTTTTTGAAATCCCTGTTTTTATTGCATTTTCTGTGTATGATTTTATTATTTTATTTCTCTTTGTATTGTATTTTGTGAAGCACCTTGTAACTGGTTTTGAAAGGCGCTATAGAAATAAAGTTTATTATTATTATTACCACCGCCAGGCATACTTGTTTTGGGACTAATGAATATGGGAATTTATAATCATTACACACGAGCCTGCAGAATTACCAAGGTCCCCCTCGTCATCATATGCTTCTGTCTGTTGATTCACTACATTATAGGAGATGGGAACGTAGCAAGCATGGAAATAGGCATTCATGAGGGGCAGGTTAAGAGAATATGAGAATATGAGATCTTTTGAATGATAAATCAGAGGGGTAGGATAGTGTAGTAGTGGCTAGGGGCTAGGGTATACGACTCCCATCCAAAAGGTACTGGGTTCGATGTCGGTACTGCAGCCTAACCTATAGACATTCTCGAGCAAGACACCCTAACCTTCAACCTGCTCATTAATTCGCAATTCAGTGTCAGCCGCTTTTCTTATTAGACATCTGCTAAATGTTTAAATATTAAAATAGTAGTAATATTTATATGCATTGATATCCACACACACACACACACACACAGGTTCGGATGCTACAAGCCAAGTCGTGATCACAGACCTTGGTTGGGGGGGTTTGGGTTGTCTGAGCGACTGTGTTGAAGAGCCTCCAGGGTCACGTGTTTAGGAGTGATTAAAAACTGTAGACGCTGTGGACTAAGACAGCCATCTGTGGGCATGCAGGGAGGCTCCGCGGGAGACTCGTACATTACGTGTGGCTGGACATGTCCTCCTCGCTGGGGGAGGAGGAGGAGGAGAAGGAGGAGGAGGAGGAGGAGGAGGAGGAGCAGGAGGAGCAGCCAGCAGGCCACTGTTCGTCTCCCTGTGTGTGGGCTTGCAGTAATGTGTTGGCGGTACACTGTGGGGTGTTGTGTCTGGGCTCCATCTAGAGCGCTGTGGCCTTGGAACAATAGCAGTGTGTGTGCGCGCACGTGTGTGTGTGTGTGTGTGTGTGTGTTTGAGCCGAGGTCAATAGAAGATCCAGCTCTGCCTCTTGTCAGATGGGAACTGCACTTTTTCTTCTTCTTCTCCTCTGTGCTGTGCTGTTAGACCAGACTAATGGTCCACCGCTGTCTCTGTGTTGAAACCCCTGGAGTTCCTATACAGGTCTTTAACAGTGTGGTCAATCCACTGCATGTGGTGGTAGACTACAGCAGGCAGATAGACAGACAGACAGACAGACACAGAGGTGATTAGGAAGGAAGGAAGGTAAAACGGTAGAAAGGAAGGAAGGAAGAATGGAAGGTTAGTAGGTACGGAGACTGGATGGAAGGAATTTAAGTAGGTAGATAGGTAGCATAGGCGCAGTTTGCATTGGTTCAGGGGGCTCACTGACCCCCTAGTGGCCGTAGCCAGAAATGCATGTAATGATTTAAATAGATCTTTTTTATAATAGCACAGAACTAATAATTAATTTGAATGCCTTGCTCTATAATAATACATACAAAGGTAAAATAATTGTGTGACTGTGATCATCAACAAGCCTGCAAGGCTCATCTCTGGAGGAACGCTAATAGCCGGGATCTGTATCTGGTTTGCTGACGGGTTTGGTTTTGCGGTTTGGGCGAGTTCGGTTTCTATGGTAATTCTGGCAATATTCCATCACTCATTGGGCATATTAGTCGGGATATGAAAAGGCACCTGCTGGTTTCCTGATCCTGTATCCTTTTTTTTTTTGGTGAACCACCAACCTCAAAACTGCGCCTATGGTAGGTAGCCAGCTAGGTAGAGGCAGCTAGGCAGAGGCAGCTAGGCAGAGGCAGCTAGGTAGAGGTAGCTAAGTAGAGGTAGCTAGGTAGAGGCAGCTAGGTAGAGGTAGCTAGGTAGAGGCAGCTAGGTAGAGGTAGCTAGGTAGAGGCAGCTAGGTAGAGGTAGCTAAGTAGAGGCAGCTAGGTAGAGGCAGCTAGGTAAAGGCAGCTAGGTATGTAGAAGCAATGACAGCACACAAAATATGGCCATTAATCATACGCATCAGATCAGACCACGTCTGTTTCCCTATTTACAAGACGAGGAAATGCAAATAGATGCTGTATTCAAGGCATCTTCAACACTTCAGTTGATATTTGTAGATAAACAACATGGATCCAGGTGGACCAGAAATCACCCAGCTGAATAATTAGCAATTTCAAGACCTGGCGGCCATAGGAGATGGTTTTAATGGTGGCACTTTTACACACACAGGTGACCTTTATTTTACTCATGTTTACAAGGTTTCTTTTTGCAGAAGAAAACACAGAGAGACAACTCTCTCCCATATTGTGAATTTGGACTGCAGTACCCATTTTAAACGCTCGGTGTTAGTTTTAAATATAATACCTTTAAAGAAACAACAGCCATTTAGTACTGAGGGTTTAACACATTTTGAAATGCTAAATAATTGTATAATGTTTAATTAATGTTATTATTATTACTATTAAAATTATATTTTGTATTATTATTATCATTACTATTATTTTTAAGATCCTGGTAGAGCTCAATTTACACTTATATATATTTGTGACACAAATATACACCAATACAGTAGAGAATGTGGGAACTCATCGGACACATCGGATCAATGATCTACTGAACCTTAATATTCATTACAGAAAAAACAAAGGGCTGAGGGCAAACTGAACACACAAGTTTGTCAATACCACTGGTTCTTCCATCTTAATTTAGGCTATTACGGAAGGCCATTAGGAAGTAAACGCCACATTGATTCCTGACAAAGTTTCCTAGAACAGAATGCTAATGAATGCAGGGATTTCAGAGGGAGGAAGTGCTGTAAATAAGAAAGAGGAAGGAGACGAAGGGATTATCCAGAAGTAAGATGGCCACGGGCTTTGTGAGACGGCAGTTCTCACGCCCTGTCTGGGAGGTGTATTTGTGTCCCACCTTACGATTGATGAGTAACCTCATCACAATGAAATCGCAAGACCTTTCAAAATGACCAAGAAAAGTTCTTCATGTTATTTCCAGCGGGGGAAAGAGCTAGTATCTGTCAATGAACACATTACACATTATTGAGCTTGCACGCATATACCGTGGGTTTGATGACCTTGAAAAACATTGTTGTTGTCAGCACGGAGACAACATTAGTATTGCTGAAGTGACTTTCAGGGATTTTCTGTGATAAAGAATGTGATGATTCGATGGAGAAAAAATGATGGTGATGATGATTATTATTGTTAATAATAATAATAATAATAATAATTTTGCTGTATTTTTGGATTGTAGTTATATTTAATCATATCATTATTATATATATAATACATTATAATTACATAATTTGTATTTGTATTATTAAGTATTATTATTAATATTTACTATTATTGGGGTGACCAAAGAGAACGCTCTGAAGTTAGATCGGTCCGCATCGGAGTGATGAAACTTCCTTATCACACATTTACAAGCTGCAGTGAGCCGGCATTTATTAAGCAGCACTCAAACAACAAGTCAAACAAAATGTCCCCCACCTTCCCTTCCCTCACGGTCTCCACCAAATCTTTTAATCCCCGGAAATATCAGGAGCGTTAATACGTCTGCCGTGTGAGCGGCAGTCGTCTGCAGAGATGCACTAAAACATGGGAAAATACACACCTCCAACTGTGTGGCAACTTTTTAAAAGTACCACTACGCTACGGGAGTGCGTCAAATGGAGTAATTGCAATATCATGCCCAACACAGGCCTCTGCCTTCAGGTTATTTCTGTCCGTGAGAAGCTTGTGAATAACGCCGCAAACATGTGGCTCTCTGAGATTCACCCAAACAACTGCACGCCATCAATTCCAATGAGCCGGTATCAGCATTCCGCGTGACTTCCAAATGACTTGAATAACATGAATTAATTAACAAAAGCGATTGGCCAACGATTGATTGGTAAATTGATTGATTGGTCATTAACCTTGAACTTTGAATAATGGTCTTTTTTAAATGTAACGCGCGCACACACACATACATGTAGCCCGAACGATTTCAATAAGGATCAATCTTTTCTGTTATACCACCAAGATTGGTGTGCTATTTATTGGCAGATAATCATAAACCATGCCAGATTCAATCATCTCAGAGGAAGGCAAGATAAAAGAGAGAAAAATGCTCAAATATGCATCAAAGTGATGCTAAAAGCCATGGCAAATTAGAGACATGGCTTTTCCTGTTTTACTAATTTCCTCATTTTATGCAATTAAACAGCAAAAAAATATTAAATAACGAGACTGGAGGCTTAACAATTCTCCCAAATGTACCCTCACTAAAAGCTAAAACCCCCTCGGTTTACAGAACTGACGCTGTGTCCTGTCTATTCTATTAAATGCTTAATATAATGTTTGTGTATAATGTGTATGTGTAATATCGATGCACGTTAATCATGAAGAAGGCCTGAGGGCCGAAACGTCATCCAAATCAAAGAGTAACGCATATGGAGTGCGCAAGACTTTCTTTCTACTTTTAATATCCATGCTATAACAACAAGACTATATTTACTGTACCTATACATCATTGAAGTCAAGCCAGCCAGGAGCACAGGGCTCTCAATAGGTCTGACAGCCGCCATTACATTTGACTGATTGACTGTATGCAGTCCAAGACTGCTCACAACGCTGCCTTCATTCACGGGTCTGTATATAGGCATCCAGAGATGGATGGCGTGGTGCCTCCTACCCATACGGCACCTTTCATCATACAGGACGTGGATCGGTGCACCGCAACAATTCATTTGCAGCGGCACAGCTTAATGTCCTTTATGAATCTATGATAGGGGCAATACAGCCATCTGCCATGCCCCCGTGTCACTTCCGTGCGAAGCCTCTTGAGCGCGGCTACAGACGAGGTCATGAGTAGTAGAAAGCTAAATTGTATGGATGGATGTAAAAAGCTGCTTTTAAAACACTTAGCTCTTGAAGGTGTCTCGGCGGGTCCACCGCTGAACGAACGTCGGCCTCGGCAACGCCGGAGTCTTGCTGTACGCTCTCTCAGGCGAATGTATTTATTGAGCATATACGACCATGAGCTCGAAAGTGAACAGTGAAAGTGAAACGTGTACAAACTCTAACGCAATAGCGTGCACAAGGACAGCAGGCCCGCCCTACCGTATATACGTATATTGTCAGAGCATGTCAGGCCCTAACAAGCATGTGGCTTTTGAGCTGCAGGAAAACGGTGCTTTGTGAGGTTTCTACATTTGCTGCTGTTCAGGATAACGCACCGATGGCCGGAGAGGAATGCCGCGGAGTGCGAAGCTATAGTGAGAGACTGTGGCGCAGACCATTAGCTCTTATTATACAATAATTCATATCATTATACCTCCGGCTAAAATGACACCCCCCCGGGAGCCTTTATGGCCCCTTATTCATTGGCCTCCTATCGAAATGCGCAGTGATTAGGTGATTACCTTGCTTTTCCGTGAGTTTCCTCCACGTACGAATAACTACAATTCACATTATTATTATTATTTTTTTTTACACTTTTTACATACTACAATTAAAGTACTACAGAGCACACAGTACACTCATCCATTAAACTCTTTGTTTAGCTGGTTATGGTACAAATGTCTGTGCGCGCACGTGTATGTGTGTGCATGCGTGTTCGTGTGTGTATGCATGTTGTGCAATGTATGTATGTCTGCAAGCACGAATGGGTGTAGCATTAACACTCTGTGTGGTTGTGTGGGCATGAGCGTGTGTGTGTGTGTGTGCATCCGTGTCCTTCCATGCATTAATTCATGCATGTAGGCATTTCCACTACGGTAAGGTGTTCCATTACCAGAGCTCCTCTGTCTCCGTCTCCTAGGCCTGCTGGCCAGTCTATCTTGTGCTCCGCCCGGAGACACGCGGAGTCTGTGTGTCTGCTCTGTAAATAGCGTTGACCTCGGCTAACGCTCTGGGTTTGCAGCACGCTGTATTTAACTGCTGCACACTGGGGCTCCCAGGAAACGCACGTCCCCCGATGTGACACATGCGCTTGTGTTGCGCGTGGCATGCAGTAACAATATGGGAGCGTTCGTGAAATTCTTCTCCGTGATTCTAGTGTCAAATGTGGTAGCAGTCGGCGTTTATTGAAATGATTCACCAGCATTTTTTGTGTAATTCAATTCAACACATTGTACCAGTGCCCTTTCCTTGCCACGTTGTTAATACCAGGTTAACATTGGCCTCGGTCTTCTTTTGTGCTCATATGGTTTTCATGCTGGACAAATGACGTGCATGTATATTTTTAGTGCTTATGTTATGTGTATATATACACCTTATAGATGGTAACAAGACATGCCTGGACGCATCCCCCTTGCAACATGGTGGATATCATACACATTGCCATAGATAGACACCCTAACCTAACCAGTAGAGTTAACCCATTCGATTATGTTGTACTGTAAAATACTTTAAATTCTAATAACTAAGTTGTCTCTGACTTGTCATATATACGTTACGTTATATGTTTCACCATACACCATCTTAAGCACAATTAAAAGTTTTCAACTCGCTGGTGTTAGCCACACCGTTAAAGTTGCAAAATGAGTTTTATTGAAGATTTAATGAGTGTTACTGAGTTACTCCGAAAGAGCTTGCACACGGGCACCAATACCGCTCCATCATTTGCAGAATGAGACACTAACCTCGTTCTTTAGGCGTCCTCATCTCACCACGGAACGCCTGGAATGGGACACTTCAAATGTGCGCTATTGTCTTTGCTGTTGGGTTAGGGTTAGGGTTAGGGTTGTTCTTATTCTTCTCGCTCCAGGGACTGTTAAACTGGTGTACAGCTCATAGGAAGTACGAGAACGGAAGTTGTGCTGCGGTAAGACGGAGATTACGTTACAATTCATGACCTTCTCTCAGCCTCCAAGAAGACACAGTGAAAACGTGACAACTCTGAGCTCTTAATGGTGACAGACACGGTTCTGATCCAGAAATACACTGCGTTTCTAAATTACCTGTGACCAACATATTTTAACAGCAGGTCCTTCTCATCCTGACCCTGGCTGTGGGCTTGCGTGGGGCTGGCAGCTGGTGTAGCACCGAAGGGGAGGCGCTGGGGAGATTAACCTCTGGTGGAGGTAGGAAATTCCTCATTAACACACCTCCACCTTTTACCTGGTGCATCTGTTGCACTGTCCAACACACACACACACACACACACGCACGCACACACACGTGCACATATACATGCAAGCACACACACATACACTAACACACGCACACACACGCTAACACACGCACACGGCTCCCAAACTCTGAAGAGTTAGATCAAAACCACTAAGACATACTCAAATTTAAAAATACATATAGACAGAATATTACCACAACATCCGCTAATGATATAAAGCCGGTATCTCTCAATAGATAAATAAGTTATGTTAAAACACTGCTGACATATTAAGTATGCTGCTGTTGGCGTAAAATGTGAAAATGGATTTTGATTACTTGGATAAGAAGAGACTTTGGAGGAGACTAATTCCTGATGTAACTGCCATGAAATATAAGATAATCACCCACTCATAAATGCTTATGGGAAGATCTCGAGGTGATTCTGGGAGTCAGCTAGATTCAGACGGACAGAGAGACACACTGTTTCAAAATAAAACTCCTGATGTATTAAACAGTCTAAGCTGCTTTCATACTGAGTACAAATACACATTATACAATTTGGAGAGTTGCTGGCTCCATGGTGGAATGTGTGAACTTCATTCTGTCAAAAAAAACTTGTATTTTGAAATGAATTAGAATATATGCTTATTACATCCTAGAAATGTAGCACAGAAATGAATAGCAGGTTGAAACAGTTGTTTAGCTATTCTGATTAGTACTTATAATAGAATATGTATTATGCTTGGGGATGATCATTTTTATTTATGTAGGCATTTAGTTAACAATTCAGAACTTCAACTTCTCCCTTTTAATTAAATGTCTTTCTTTCATTTATTTTTTTATTTAAATTATTTATGGAATAGGGAATAGAGGCTCTCGTATTGCTTCTGTATAATTCATTTGAGTTTAAATGCCTTAATGTGATAAGTGGCTGGAGTAGTAAACAAGATTTTTCCTCTGTGAATTAGGCTTAATCGCAAATGCCAGTTTTGTACCTTGAGGAGGATCCCCCGGAGCCCCCTACTTACCTTTGGGCTCACCCCAATGTTTTCATTTGCCAAAAAAGTCCCTGGTATAAAATTTTATCATCCATTTGCACTGATATCAACTTTAAAGTGCCAGTGAACCAAAAATCGTGTTTTTGTGTTTTAAACGTATTGGTATGTGATCTTCAACATAGTAATCTATGCCATTTTGTAACAGTTACTAAAATAATACCGTTATTTAGATTTCTTGTTGTTGTGTAAAATCCTATGTTTTTGCAAGTACTCCGCTCACCAGTTAACTTCGTAACCATGGGGATAACACGTCCCCCCCTCCTTCCTAGAACTCTTTAATCTCATAGTGTTCTAATTCGAGCTGAAACAGGCGGTCGGTTCTCTTACACTTTAAAGTCATATTACCCCTTGTTTTCATTTTGTTCTGTATCACTTTACATTTGCACTCTAGAACAGTTAGTACTTAACTTTTAAATGAAACCCATGCTACTTGCTGCTTTACTTGAACACTACCACCTGCGCGAGATTGGAACGTTATTGAAATGAATCTTCTGGTACCATTTGAGTTGAATTGAGCTGGCGTCTTCATTCTCCTTCCGGCGGTTGGCCCTTAACAATCAACTCAAATCAATCACCCTCCAATGCATCCATCTCACTTAGACCTCCCCATATATCGCATCCCCACATCAGCCATATTAGTCATTCTTTTAGCATATTGTCATCATCGTAAACTGTTTGGTTACTGATCTATTCATAACACAGGGAGGGTTTTGATTTAGCCAATGTAATTGCATTCAGTCATAGCTCATTGATTTTTCTTTATTTTCCAGCGGAAATCCTCACCCCTCTCTCCCTCTCTTCCCTCCCTCCCTCTCTCTGTCTCTCTCTCCCGGATTAGGAGACTCATGTGCATGAGCAGGATACAGAGAGAGGCCCTAGGACTAAAGCTTACTGTCACACTAAGGTTACAGCTTTACGTATATCAATGATATGCCATCGAGCCCATCTTATTACTGGAAACATCTTGATAACCGATGAATGTCAAAGTACACCTGGTTGCTTACAAACAAAGGCAGAGGGAACTGAAGAGGGACACGTGGGGGATTAAGCAGACAAGAAAGGGTGGAGATTACACATAAGATGCATAAAATGTCTCCTGTATAAAATATGCTATATAAATATTGATTGGTTGATTGGTTAATTTGCCGACTGATTCATTACTTGTTTGGTTGATTGATTGACTGATTACCTGTTTGATTGATTAATTATGTGTTTGATTGATTGAATGATTAATTGACTGAGTACTTGTTTGATTGGTTGACTGATTGATTCTTAGTTAGTGTCATCTTTATGTTCATATTTCTATCCATAGAGCCAACCCATTATCATGGGCAGTTAAAACTATTAGACAGATTAACCTGCTGTTTTTACACGTAAACAGGACTTAGTATACACTGCCATGGTAGTGGAGCACAGATCCATTGCCATATCCACAGAGTACACCTACTGCCCTTTTCTTAATGAATGCACATTTCACTTAATGGGAAATAAATCATTTTCTACACCCTAATAAAAGTTACCTCTAAAAGGCATGACAAAATGAACAGGAAAAAAAGATCAGGTGTGACCTTAAATGACTCTGAGAGAGAGAGAGAGAGAGAGAGAGGGGGCAAGAGACATTATAAACCAGATACCGAGCGAGCTGAGCGAGTCATTTCTATTCAGCAGGATAGGCTTTCAATGGGAACATGATATACTTTGTCAATGCTAGTAATTGTAATAATAGTTTGTCAATAATAGTCTTGTACTGGACTTTCAAACTATAACAATTAGAACTAGAAATACATTGATGAAGAAGCGAATACATAGTTTATATTAAGTATTTTAGGTCTCAGGTGTCTTTTTTGTCATGGGAAGGTCCTTGACAGAAATACATTTCAAAATTCTAAATCTCAATATACATCTATGTCAATATTATGTTTTTCATAGTTATTAAACCTAACTGTTGTGTGCTGTGGTGGGTCTACTGTCTAGATTAGTTCTTTATCCATGAATGAAATAAATCAACAGGATAACAACGATGGCCAGAGACAGTGGTCCGAAATGAACCTTGGCAAACACCACAACTGTGTCCTGTTTCTAGACCTGCAATAATGTGCTCTGCATTATCCCTGACAAGTAATCAAAT
>OOFB01002221.1:2570-16726 GCA_900323305.1 Trachyrincus murrayi
GTGTTGGCCCCCCCCCCCCCCCCCCCCCCGCTAGTGAGAACTTCACATGGATGAACCACGATGGATCTCTGCTGAGCCTGAGAGAAACAGTCATGAATCCCTGTCATGGAGTATGGCTCCCCATGCCCTGAATGCTGAGAGTGAATAAGATAGCACAATGGGATGGGAGCTGGAAAGCATCAAAGAGACGTATAAAGCTGTGACATAGATACATATGCTCATCATAAGGCATAAACCTTTACAAAGCACACGCCATATGCCACATACTGAGCTGCTGTGTATTGTGACAACCAAAACCATCATTTACTTGTCACGATCAGAGAGAAAACCATTTTCCGATGCATGATTCAACGACTCAAACTTCATTCGGATAAAACATTCCCTTTTATGTGACTTTTGATGTGTTTTATTTTGACTTCAGCAAAGTGCATTCATTTTGGGTATGGAAATAAAATTGAAAATCAACTAGTTAAGTAATCTTCCGGCTCTTATAATCAAAAAGAAGCAAATGGACATCTATGACCAAGCAAATGGAAGAGGAATAAACAGAAAAATAAAGAGAAAAATATAACAAACCCTGCCACATCACCACTCTAGTCTAGAACACGGAACAGAAGCGATTAAGGATCTCTAAAATGATCTTCAGTTGTATTTGCTATGATTATGGCACGTGTTTAATGTTGTGTGAAATCTCTGCGCAATTTCTATTTACGCTGTACTTAATATTACAGGCTTAAGACAACTGAGTGAAGGCACACCGGGTGGTTAATTATTACATCGGAAAAATAATTGAATGGGGAATCCAAATCTGTGCACGATTAGAATGCTAAATTAACGTACCAAAAAAATAAATATTAAGGGAAAAAAAAACACTAATTTACACGCTAATGTATGACTTCGATGTGGCAAAAAACAGCGGAGGACTGCGGAGGAAACGACACAACTCACAAGGTGCTTAAACGCATCCTTGAGGCCCCATCCATTTCGACTCCGTTTCTCACCTTGTTGGCAAGTCAAGCCTTTTCAAGAGCAAGAGCATTCTGTAAGAAGAGCTACACGGAAATCATTTCCAGGTGCGTGTATCATGTAACTGTACGTGCATCTGTTCAGCTACAGTGGCAACCGGGCTTGGATGCAACACCATCATCATCACCATCATCACCATCATCATCATCATCATCATCATTTAAATCATCGATAGAACAATGATCAAAAAAGTCTACCTGGTAGACTTAAGTAGAAAACTGCAGTCTTTGGTCGCCAGGTGGCGCTGCAGCTCACACAGCAGCGGGGTGACATGTAGCCTACAGGACAGAATGAAAACAGCTTTTCATTCACCTGAAGTCTGTTAGTTGATTGGGAACGCGTTCTGCTCAGTCCACACTGCAACTGGGACGCATCCGTTTGGACTCCCTCTACACCCACGTCCTCTCCATGATGAAAATATCGCCTATAATACCTACAGACACAGTGGGTGATATGTTATGAAGCAATTAAAAAATAAAAGGCATAGGCCTACATGTTCATTTTTTACATTCATATTACATTTTCTATATGTTGATTCTGAAAAATCGGATCAGCTCACTTCAGTTGAAAACACTGAAATAATCCACAATATATTATTAGTACATTGAAAGAAAGAACCATCTGTAATATTACATGAATGCCACTTGATGGCAGTGTTGTAACTAAAATGGAACATTGGGTTTGAGCCATAGGTTATTATAGAGGACTCCTAACGCAATGCTTATCCACTCATATGTTTTGATGCCAGCCACGACTAATTAAATGAACAAATAGATCCAAAAATGATCAAATAAATATAAATGAATATCCTCAAAACAAATAGATGCAGCAAATATAAGTTGCCAGGAAAGCGCATGCCTACACGTGTGTACAGTACATTGATTGTGTAGGCCTGTATGAACAAAAAACTGCAAAGAAATGAAGAAAATGCTGCTTTTTAATGGCTCATTTAGTTATTTCCCATTAAGTTGCTTTTGTAGAGTGCACTTTCTTTTCTAAGATTAAAATTTAGGAGAAACCCACTGAAGTGTGTCAAAAAAACAACACACAGCCAGCCAGAAGGTACAGAACACCATTCGTGTGTTTCATTATTAAGCTAAACTAAAGCCATATACTTTATTTTTTTTTGTTAACTTAAATCATGTCCCTTCTGCCATGTTCCTCAGAATTATACAATGCCCGTAGTGAGACTGCCATGCTCCGCTGCTCCCTAAATCGCCAATCCGCCCTCGAGCAAGGCATCTTCTTCCAGCACATTCTTGCAGGGCTCGTTTTGATGACATCATCACTGCTGCCACTCTCATGGCGGACAGACGCTGCCGGCGAAGGCTCGTCATGCACCGACGCACAGCAATATCTGGTCAACCGAAGGGGGCCTGACGACACACCAGTATGTGCCTACCGCAGCCCCCCCCCCCCCCCGGCCAGATTATAGTTGATGACTACGTCTTAATCACATTCCATTTTCATTTGCTTTTATCGCTGAGCGCCACGCTACACTTGCTTGCTAAAATAAAAGAAAAAGTCCAAATTAAAAAGACTTTAACTTTTTGTCCTTAACAGTGAGTGCTTTTACTATGCATCCTAAATCCTCCAACAGGTTTTTTTTTGTCAAGCACTGCAGCTACTCTGGATCATTACAACTCGCTTTACACAGACCGGGCTGGCGAGGCTAACACGTGGGTGTATGAGCCCTAAACCAGGCCTGTGTGGCATACGGCACACAGGCCTCGCACCACGCGTCTTCCACCTGGACGGCACTCACAGACACACTGACTCTCTGTTAAAGGCGCACAGCTCTCCTCGCTGCTCTTTGAACACTTCTGACCTTGCTGCCATGCAGTTCCAGACACACACCCCGAGCAGCTTCTGCCCAGACATGGCAACGGGCCAATACAAATAACCTGGCCTCACAGTGTCGGCAGGACCACAAAGAAATCCAAAACCGCGGCCCGGCCGGGCGGCACTCGGTTGCGGGCTATCAGCGGATGGCTTGTTGAAATTTTAATTGTCCGAATGCATCATGTGGTTTGGAAACAAAATCAAATCGGGAGGGATCATCCCTCCTCTGTGACAGCCGTCCAAAACGAGAGCAGCATTTTTGATGAGGCTTTAATTTATTTATTTTCTCTGGCTCTGATTTCAAGGTCGAGTTACGGCGTCTTGTGGGACAAACCAATGACATTGTATGGATAGGTAATTCAAGAGTGCTTCGATCCGCACAGATAAGAAAGAGATAAGAGACAGGTGTCTCAGAGAATACAAGACGTCCATCTGGAAATTCAATCACCTAACGCTCCAAAAGAAAATGGTTTCCATGAAATAACAGGGCCCTTCTATTAACTAAGGAGATGTCCTATTTACCTCGTGATGGATGTTCACAAGACACGTTCCACTCACTCACTGTGTGGTAGCAGCTATACGAGATGCCAACTCCATGCAACTTATGCGTGTGCAACTTATGCGTGTGCAACTTATGCATGTGCAACTTATGCGTATGCAATTTCATGTTTCGTATGTACAAATATTTTCTCTCTGTGGTGTGTATGTGTGCTCGCGTGTTGGCATGTGTGCGGATGTGTCCGTGTGTAAGGATATGATCCACGTGTTCAGCAGCTCACTGTACATGACGTCCGGCATGTTCCGTCCTGTGTAGTCACACCCTGGTATCACTTGTCTGATGTCACCACACCACAGTCGGCTATTGCAGCTGCAAATGTGATTAAAGAAATGGTAGAAGCAGTCAGCGTATCTAGCGGGACATGGAGCCCTGTGTGCCAGCATGTGTGTGTGCCTTTGTGTGTGTGTGTGTGTGTGTGTGTGTGTGTGAGAGAGAGGATGAGTGAGTGTAATATAATGCAATTTGCTAAAGTTGCAAAAGTGAATTCTGCGACAAAATCATTTTATGACAATGTGTTGTTAACCACACTCATGGAATACAATTAAATATCCATATGCAGTCATATCTGCCTCATGAGCGTCTTGGTAGTAATGACACCATGCTGGAACACAAACACACACACACACACACACACCGATTATACGATCAAATAAAGACTATTATAAAAATCCAACATTATGATAATCAAATTTGAAATGTACACTTGTAATATAAGTCCTACTAAAAAAAAGAAAGTACTAGAGTGATGGAATTTAATCATCTCAATGTGCCATCCTCTGGGCAAATTATTAATTGGCCAGTCCATTTATAACCAGGCCGTAAATATTTATTACAACCCTCCATATCATGACAAAAAGGCTATGTCTAGCCAATTAAAAATGCATAAGGAGTAATGGCCCTTTATGAATAACTTAGCAGATGCCTCTCTATTGCTATAGAACATTTAACTGACAGTTTATCATTCATATATTATAAAAGTCCCATTATTCAACCAGGCAACAACAAAAATTGACACAAAATGACAAAAAAGTTTCCCTCTCAAACTGTGTTTTTTGCGGCCATTCCATTAGAAACGGAGCCAGATTGCATTACACCGCATTTCTCCAGTAGATGGCATGTTAGCATTAGGAAACCTGTTGGTGGTAAGCACACACACACACACACACACACACACACACACACACACACACACACTATGTCTTGATAGGAGCCAGGATAGGCCTGCCCATCCTTTGAGCTGCAGACATAAGCATGCAGTTCAAAGGGAGTGCAATGCAAGATTCGAGATTCGAGATTCAAGATTCAAGATTCAAGATTCAAGATTCAAAGACTTTATTCATCACATGCTCATACATGTATGTGCAGTGAAATTCTGCTGTGGTAAAAGCAATACAAACAAAAATAATACAAATATATAGGGAATATATAGAATAAGGATACAGGGTGCAGAGGTTGTTTTTTTACACACCCAAAAAACAACAAAAACATTACTATAGGTTACAATGATATCTGATGACATCTTCTCTCTGTGTAGCTGGGACATACAGCCGTTTTATCCAACTGCATGAAGAGAGGGACATACAGGAACAGGCTGCTCTCTGAGGCACACCGCTGCCTTGCTTTGCCTGAGGCTTGGCTGGTAGGGCTAAGTACATTACGGTGTACCCTGTGATTGGGACCGAGGGACTCGGTAGCAGGTACCAGACATCCTGCAGTCCCCCCACGGTGTCAAATCAGACCCCACAGTAAAAGGCTGTCAAACTGCTTTACTGTAGCACCTCTTTTTACATTTGTCTTTACATTCTTTAATCTCAGGAACAAATTATCGGGACGTACTCTCAGACTTGTGGGGTGGAATTGCATTGTGCTGCTTGTAGCGGTGGACCGTGAACACGCCTCTAAGTCAGTCTGAGTTGTCCCTGTTTGTTCAAGGCCTACTTTGAAAGACAGAGCGCAGATCTGGTGCTCTGTCGGGTTGACGCTGGTTGGTCGCGGTAACTGCACAAGGGGATGTTAAATAACATCCGGAAAATGGGTGCATAACAACATTCATTACCTAAAGAATTGTCCAGACCCCCCCCACACCAAGTTCCTGTGTTGAAGTTAGAGTCATGGACGGGCAGCTTAGCAACCAAAGCAGGTGGAGCTTAGCAACCAACGCAGGTGGTTCTGCAGGGTTGTGTATGGTTCTCCCATTGATCTTTTATTAAACTGAGAACCTTAAAGACCCACCCCAGAATTCTTTGCATTCCACCCCCCACTAAGTATTTTATGTTTCCTAACTTAACATATGTTATGCAATATGTGCAACTATTCCGTAATCCATATCATGCATTTTATGTGTCAGATAAATTATAGCTACATGTATGTATGTCATTTTTTTTGTGATACGTAATCTCGTTTTTTTCAGTAGTCTTCAGTAGGCTAGTATTCAAATATCGGAAAGAATAGGAATTGTTATAATTCTATTCTTATGTTCTTGTAAAATCAATGCCGTCGTAGCAGTAACACACACACACACACACACACACGCACACACACATACACACACACACACACACACACACACACACACACACACCGCTTCCTCTTTCATAATGTTACACAGTGCACTTCAGCAACATCAACATCAACTTTTTCAATGACCCTTGAAGAAAATTGGATGCCTCTTCTCAGGGCTTCACCACTGTACATGGTAGAGACAAGCTAGTTCAAGGGGTTCCAGCATGTCCCAAATCATACTTTGTCTTTTGTGATCACCCCTTCCTGTTCATCCAGGAAGCTGAAGCAGACACGTTGCCAAGGAGCTTCAGGCCTGCGGGTGCTTCTGTCCACCTATTCCTCCAAATACGCCCCCCATTCAAACACAGCACTCCATAGAGCTATGCTGTAGGCTAGGCTATTGTAGCTAATAGAGACTGTTGGCTAGGCTATTGTAGCTGAGAGAGAGAGAGAGAGAGAGAGAGAGAGAGAGAGAGAGAGAGAGGGTGGTGAGAGGGTGGTGGTGGTGGTGGAGCAGACTCCCTCGAGCAGACAAATGGAAACATATATTACTTCACAGGAGGTCAGCACGATTACTGGATAAAGATCACAATATGACACCTTTCCTTTTCTGTCCTGGCTCACTGAACTGATGGAGAGCTCCGGCAGCCCGGCCGTCTCCTTCTGGCCGGGATATTGATCACACATCTCACACATAAGTCCTCACAAGCCCTTTTCTTTTCATAGAGGATTGGAGAGAAATCCCATCGCTAACTGTTTGCCTTCTTATGTTTTACTGTCCTCTGGGCCGGTCTTATGGACTATACTCTGGAACAATGTCGTAGAGATTGCCATCTAACTAGCTTAAAAAGATACAGAGAAAAAACAAACACCGCCGGTTTTTTTTTTTATGGTGAAATTTGCAAATAATGTAAAACCAGATCCACGTTCAACCTACAGTAGCTTTAGTTATTATCCCCTGACGAACACGAGACACTCAAAGATAACACAATGACAATATACATGAAACAACACAAAAATGATGTATAAAATAGGTCATATATATATACTATATAACATTAAATTGGTTTTACTTACAATATTTCACATCAGGTGGGCGTTTCCACGGGTTGAAATGCTACATTTCTTTCCCTTTCTTTACTGCTGTTTATGTCTATTTTGTCTTATAGGTGATTTGCCCACTCAGTATACACACACACACGCGCGCGCGCGCGCACACACACACACACACACACACACACACACACACACACACACACACACACACACACACACACACACACACACATGTGCCGTCTCTATTATTTTCTGGAATGGCCTGAGACAAATCAATAACGCTAGCAAAATCTTTTTTATTTATGCAGTTATTAAGTCATAACCTACAGTATGTCACAATTCATTTCAGCAACAGCTGAGGCCCCTACCCTCAGCCCAGTCCTCGCGGGGGGCATTATGAGAATCATAAATAATACACTCTAATGAGATATGAATTGATTACGTGGGGTGGGGGGCTCCATCCATCACTCTAAATGATGTTTAACAATGGATTACCAGCCAATAATTCCACCGATATGAGATTAAATAAAATAGCAGGGCGGTTTTCAGCAGGCTACCACCCGTCGCTGCCTCCCTCGTACCCCACCGACGGGTGGAAATAAATCTGCTCAATTACTGTACCGCCGATCCGTTTTCCACCGCTAAAGACATTATTATTTCATTTAGGGCTTGTTCATGCATCATAGATTATTTCATTTTAGCCAGTCAATAAGCAGAGCTGCAGTATTTTATTTTATTCACTGGGGCCTAAGGTGAAGTGGGGCTTTAATGGAGTATTGCAGGGCATAGTGAGGAGCAGGCGAGAGCAGGATGGCCGTGACTTCTCTGCAGTTACCAAAGGCTGCCCTGTATTTATTTATTATTTTGTATTATTTTCTTGCATATTTAGTTTTATTGGAGAGAAGTGTATATATATATATATATATATATATATACATACATATATACATGTTCCTTCCGCTATCCCCCAGCATGTGACAGGCATAAAGAAACGGGTTTTCCTTCAAACCAGTGATCGATTGAAACCACATTAGCCGTTCCCTATAAGATGATTTAGAACATCAGCTCAATGGCGGGCGAACAATGGGGCGATTGGATGACGCACATGCTCACCGCCATCTAACTTGGCTGCAAATCACGTTATGGTTTTCGGCGGAGCCAATGTTGTGATTGGTTATTTCTCTCCTAACTACATCAGGCCATAGCTGTAAGGGTTTGCCTTGTGATGATCTGTGTTAATGATTGTTCTTATCGCTTTCCTATGGGTCCGGAGACATCTAGCGAGAGACAACCAGCAGCAGCCGAGGACGATGAGGGTGATTAATGCCTGGAAGAAAGCTTGTTGTTGTGTCACAAGGTCCAAAATAAGCAGCACTTTGGACACCCGCAAATGCATTTAAGCATCAGAACATTTTTTATGGTTAGGGTCAATACAAGACCTTGTTTTCATGTGAATTGTAATGCCAATTATAACCTCCACCAGATCGTAGTTATTGTCTCTGTGTTGCAGCAGCGAGGGCCAGTCATCAGCTCTGGAGACCTGGGTTCAAGTCCTGCCGAGGGCACCCGCCACCGAAACCTAATTACATTTTGGAAATGTAACGCTGTCATGTGAATTGTAATGTCAATTATGACCTCCGACCAGATCGTGGCCGGTGTCTCGGTGGTGCAGCGGCATAGCTGTTGGTTATCGGCCGTGGATACCTGAGTTCAAGTCCTGCCGAGGCACCTCTCCATCGAAACTTAATGTCATTTTGGAAACTTAACGTCACGTGAAATGTCAATTATAACCTCCGACCAGATCATAGCTGGTGTCTTGGTGGTGCAGTGGTGAGGGCTGTTGGTTCAGGAGCAGTGTTGCCAACTCGGTGACCACAAGTGAGTTGTCCACGTTCTGCCAACAGCCCCGGGATCTCTCCCACTCTCCTCCTGCCAGGGCTCAATAGAAGTTTATAAGACGAAGCGAAAATAAGCAAACATTTAATCTCAACTGTTTAATCTCAACACGTATAAAATATGTCAAAAAGCTGCTTTGATTAGTATGAAGATCGTGGTGATTTTGATTTGTTAAAAGTTTGAATAAAGCTTAAACATTGACTGAGTAGTTGAAGGAAAACCAAACCTTAAAACAACTTATTTTAGATGAGTAGGGTTACATAGAACATGGATTGATCCTGGTCCAATTCTCAACTTAAATGCACAAAGTTTTAAAAATGTAGGACAAGATGTAAATACGGACTCAAATTGCCCTCTATGGGTTAAACCCGTTTTGGGTTACCATGCGTCAGTCATACATTCTGGCTCCACCCCCCTAAATCTGATTGTAGCGAGTGGGAGTGGCTTGTGCAAGAGAGTGAAAGCCTGGATAGCAATATAGCAATAATATGTCCACCAGAAGTCAGTGTGATAGTGGGACTAGCTCAAACAGGGGAGTCTGGTTTTCCTTTAAAGGTTCAAGTCGTTGAAGTCTAACACTTCAGCAACTTAGCAGCCTTCCCAGTCTTCTTTATAATATTTAAAAGTTTAGTATATTAAAAAGTATAAAATATCTTAGAAATAAAAACACGTGGGCACTGCACCGGTCGGGGCCCAACATGTTGGCATTCGTTTGGTGTCGATACCTCGAAAAACTTTTGGAGATAGTTACGGAAAATCAGGAAAAGACGATTGTGTGACTTGCTTTGCAACCACACAAATCACCAAACAGGAATCATTAAAATGTCAGCCAGCCTTCCATCCAACTCCTTCAGCCCCCCTCCTCCCGAGAGGGGGGGAGGGAGGGGAGGGAGGAGGTACGACGTGGCATTACTGTTCCCAATCAGACCAAAAAGGTAAGGTGCCCTCTCGTTTCTTTTCTGTACTTCTCTGCCTTCTGTCCTCCCTGTGCCCATTCCGTCCATATCTGATATCTGAGGCTGTGTTCTCCCGGCTCCCCCCCCCCCGGCCGCCTCCTGCGGGTGCAGAGTTGAGTGTGCTTGTCTGGGGGTTGAAGGCCGGGCTGGATTGGGGAAGAGGTGGCTGTCACAGTGTCTTGATTAATGACCCGTCGGTGGCATGTCCAGCCACATTAGGGCTCCATGTATCTACCCGAGTCCATGCGGGGCGAGGGGGCTTTGTTCTGGGAGGAAATGGTGTCAGCGGCCCACAGCCGTTTGCCTATAAAAAGATAAAGATTTACTGTCATCAAAGGGCAGATTAAAGCCCACAATGGCAACATTGATTTCTTTTTTTCCTTTTTTTTTTCTTCTTTTTTTTTTCAAAACCTCCTCTCCCAAAAAAAAAAAATTCACATTTTGGGCAAACCTATTCCAGCGCCAGGAGGAGATATGATCAGCTTATTTGGAGAGGATAATATGGAATCTTCTCCCAGAATGAACTTTGAAAGAAGTAAATTGTAAATATTGATTTCTGAAATGAAGTGTCAATCTTGGTTGGGCCAAGATTATTCCTATCATCTGCCCCTCCCCCAACCTCCCCCCAACCCACACACCCACCCACACACACACAGACACACACACACACACCAGCACACCACCACCAACAACGATGAATTCAAAACTGCTGACAAAGTGGAGTGTATAGGATTTCTGTTAGGAGGCAGTCGGCAGCGGTTTGCCGCTTGGCCAGCCTGAGCCCCTTGCCGGTAATGGCTGTTCAATTTTATCAGATAAAGGAGGAGATCTCATCAGAGGCGAAAAATGAAATGAACTGTGACTCCGAATCAGGATACCCTGCTCTTATCCCGGGCAAAAATCATCCGAGCGGGGCCCAGGGCTTTCCATTATTTCAGGTCACTTCATTACGGCCCTGCACACAGGACCGAATTGCTACAAACAAAGCAGGCCCCTTCCTGTCTCACCCAGGGGTCGAATGTGAGGGGCAGTTTGATAGGTGCCTGACGTGTCCGGCGTTATCCTATTACCACTTAAGAGGCTCGCTGAAAGGTAGCAAATCTGGCCCGTGTGTTTGTTATCCTTTCTCACTCTACCTTTTGTATCATGAGCGCTTTTATTGCTCACCTTACGTCTGGCGGAGGAAGAAAAAGATCATTCATCTAGTCCACCGGTGATTTTTGTTCTTGCCGCTATTCTTGTTAGCTTTTTTCTTTCTTTCTCTGCGTCTCTTTTGGCCTACGGACATGATGGACTCGGTGAACTATTGTTTCGGATGCTTAACGAATAACACACCGCTAATGATTTCTTTCATGATATTTCTCTTTCTATTTCTATTATCTATCTGGAATTGACTTGTCATCATTTTTTTTCGAGCTCAAATGAGTTTAGGTGACTGCGATGGAAACCCCAATGAGGTCAAAGCCCTTCGCTGGCTAATCAAGGATGTTGTCTATGTGTCTGGTCTGATTCAGATGCCAGGCCTAGAACAACAGGGCGTTTACCTGGGGATTAGCCTCACCTACTGCCAACAATATTAATATTAATATTACCATGTTACCTAAATGATGAAAGAAAGACAAGACAAGCAGGATAACATGGTTGTTGTTGTTGTTGTTGTAATACCCCCATGGCTCACCATGAAGCGTAGTCACACACACACACACACACACACACGTATATACGTGGATTTCTCTTTCTTTTTTTTTTTTTACTAATAATGAATGAATAAGCTGTTATCGCCGAGGAATTTGTAGCTTTGTGAGTAATTACAGTTTTTTGTTGCCGACTCCATAGGACTGGTATTGATCTCCCGGCGGAGGGGTGGTCGATACACACTTGATCGCTACGCAGGAGAAAAATGACATGAGGCTAAGCAGCTGGATTTGTAATAGAACACTAAGGGGAAAGCTTAGGGAAGGTACACACAATACTAGGTATACATTCATATTACGTCTTCTGCTCTCGTGATTACTTTGGTGATTAAGTTGTTTATTCTGATTTTGATGATCATTTGTATTGTTGTTATTAATATTAGTTATTATTATTAGTTCCTGCAGTGGTAGGAAGCCTATTAATTATTATTATTTTATATTATTTTTATTATTACAAATTTTATATATTTTTAAAATTATTATCATAAATATTTACATTACAAAAATTATGAGAAACATACTATCAAATATAGCTAAAAGCGCAAAATATTGGCCTATTTGTAGCATTGTTTTCCTTTTCTTATTTGAAACGAATATTGTATTAGATTAGGTGTTCTGTCGCCAGTGATCAGGGAGAACTTTCTCTCTGATCCTTCTCTTCACCAGCAGATTCATACATGAAGGAGTTACATTAGCCCACACTGGCCATGCATAGAGGTCACTGATACGTAAAGATCTTCCTCAGTCTGTATTACTTCCCCATCAAACGTACTTGAGATAGACGAGCCCGATGGAAGCAATCACAACAAGTCACCACCACAACAAATCAGACGACACGTTTAATAGGCGAGGTGACAGAAATGTATTTATGATGTGACACGCTGTGAAATATTGTTAAGAGCGTGTTCGATAAGACCCAAACATAGGGTCAATATTAGACTCTCCAGTGATATTTTAATGATTTTAACATTAAGGCATTTCCTTCTGGGGGATGTTTAGAGTCCAATAGTGTCATTCTATGAAGGAAAGAAAAAATTATAGTTTTGGTTGTAATGCTGTAATGGATTCCATAGCTCAATCCACCGTTTTGTGATCAATAATTAGAGATCTGATTTTAAGTCTACGAGTCTAATAAACAAAACTAAAATGTGAACAAAACGTGGTGGCACTAGAAACGCTGGTTTGTGTCAAACGTGTATAATCCATTGAGGATGAATAAAAAACATTTGATTGTGGGCTTAAGTCAATGGTATATGAGGGCCCGTGAATTACATTCTGTTAGAATGAAATCCACATGTCCACATGCCCCGAGCGCAACGTAGCAGTCACTTATGTGGTGATTTACAACAAACCAAGTCTCCATGACTTTATAAAGTTCATTCTAATTGGCTAGTGATTAAAAAGGGGGGGGGGGGGGGGTGAGTTAGGTTGATCAGGTGACGCCCCGGCTCAGTGAAGTGATGTTAAGAAGGGGGACAGAATGTGTTGTACAAGCGACCCGGAGTGGTCACACTTATGCACCCGTGAAGGCAGATGTCCAGGGTGACTTCTCTGTGTAAAGAGACACATGCCAGGAAGAATTACCTGAAGAGTTTTACTTCCACTCCTGAAAACGGACCCGCACTGAATATACTTAGATCTTCTGGTCCCACTGTCCAGAGGGCATTCAGTATAAATAAATAAATAAATATATATATATATATATATATATAAAGAAAGGAACGTGGAATTATTTTACTCGATTCTGCAAAGTTGACATTAATAGAGAATCAAAAGTCTTAAAACAAAGTTGAAAATCTCTCGGTTACGTTTCAGAGCACAGGGACAATTTAAACCCTCTCCCCCCGCCCCAAATGTGGAATCAGAGAGGATTTGATGCGTTTCAAATTGAACAGAGAGGGGACACTCTGTCAGAAGCACAGCACCTACAGGCGTCATTTAAGTAATGTCTTGTGGCGTCTTTGACGTATCGCAGGGCCAGGGCGTGGGAATGAGGGATTTATGCAGACATCGGCACAGTTTTATCTCCCCTGTCCCAGTGTGAGTGCACGCTCTGCTGGGCGAAAAAAGGAGGAAAAAAAACCAGGCGGACATACACGTAGATTTGAATCGTACAGACTGTGTTTGAGCTATCTGGATATTCACTTGAAACAGCGTCTAAATCAGACCGCTCTCAAAGGAGCCCCGTCCACTCCTTATCGAGGCACAAGCGCGGCCAGATAACTTGATTTGCTTAAGGAATAGAGGAGATATTAACAGCTCTCGACTACAGCAGTGGCCCTTCTGTTGTTCCTATTAAACCTATCCCCCACTTCATTATACCGCCAGTCTCAGGAGAGTCCCGCCGTACAGTCTCTCTCTGTATCTCCTCCTCCTCTCCCATCCTCCTCTCTCTCTACCACTCCCCTCTATCTCCCCCCCTCTCTCTCTCTCCTACCGCCCTCTCTCTTCCCCTGTCTCCATCTCCCTCTTTCCATCTCCCTCCCTCTCTCTCTCTCCCTCCCTCTCTCTCCCTCCCTCTCTCTCTCCCTCCCTCTCTCTCCCTCTCTCTCTCTCCTCCCCCCCCCTCTCTCTCTCTCTCTCTCTCTCTCTCTCTCTTTCCCCCCCCCCCCCCCCCCCCCCCCC
>OOFB01002222.1:20495-38544 GCA_900323305.1 Trachyrincus murrayi
TCATTTTTTCATTTTCTCTCCCATTGTACTACACCCACGCTTGAGTGCCGTCATTCAACTGAAAAGTGTGTGTGTGTGTGTGTGTGTGTGTGTGTGTGTGTGTGTGTGTGTGTGTGTGTGTGTGTGTGTGTGTGTGTGTGTGTGTGTGCGCGCAGTCCAAGGACCAGTCTCTGAACAGTCGCCACATGCCTAAGCACCGCGTGAACGACGGCCTGAAGATGAGGGCGTCGGTCCGCATGACCCGCTACCTGGAGTCCTGGGGGGCCGTCAAACCCTTCGCCCACCTCCAGAACCGGGAAGGCTTCACCGCGGACCCCATGGTGAACGGCAAGCCTCGGTGCAAGGTGAGTGGGTCGCACTCGGGTCGCTTCAACATGGCCGTGCCGCGGGAGTGCTCATGTAATGTATTGTAAATTAATGAACTGAAAATGGTCTGAAAAAACATGCACATTCAGATGAATTGTCTTTTTACGAATCTATAGTAAAGGCACACATGTATTATGTTTTTAATTTAACCAGAGAAAATGTAATCGTTGCGAATAAAAATCTCCTTTTCAATAGTGCCCTGGCCAAGGCAGGCAGCAGCAGTCAACAACAAAGTTTAAAACGGACAACAATCATTACATTTTGTACATTAATGATAATTAAATCCAAGTGACAACAGCAGAGGAACAACAGGAAGCTGCCTCTCGTTCCTCTGCTGTAGATTTAAAGACATTCATTGACACTAGGGTCACCAATATAAACCACTTTCTGACCTCTCTCTTTTCCAGGACATTCCTTTGCACTCGGCTCCCTGCTCCAAGATCACTGAGAGGTAAGACCTGGGTGCTCAGGTGTGCAGGGTGGGGAGGAGGGGTGCACGTGCTACTTCCCACACAAAAGCTTTCAGGTCTTTGAGAAATCGTGTCTGTTGACAGAATGGGGGCCGGAAGCTGGTTCAGGTGTGACCAGGTTGTTTTTTTTCTAGCTCCATGAATAACACCTCGTACCTACTGTAGAAAGTTGCGTATTCTTTTTTCGTAACCTAGTACTGGTTTGTACCACACAGTTTACTGCCGAGGTCAGGTTTACTGCATGCGCTTCAGATGTGTTTTGGTGCACGTGTTGGAAAATTCCAACACGTGCAGGGTCCCTAGACACAACGCAACCCCTTCTGCAATGCAAGGGTTGCAAGCCCTATGCTGCGTTGCATCGGAAATGAGTGGACTTCTTGTGAACTGCGACGCGACCAGTATGTACATGGCGCTATGCTTTGATGTTTTGTCGTGTGTTTGTTAAACGCCTGTCAGTCGTATGTGAACTGCTGTATAAAGCTATGCAATCTTTCGGTTGAATCAAATGCTTAGGGACAAGCTGACCTACTCAAAGTATGTGTTCCCATGTAAAAGTGTAAACGGTCCCTTTTTAAAACTTTCTAAAATAAAAAAAAGAAACATTTGGTTTTGGTTACAGCTGCCACTCGAGCAGAAGAACCTCTCTCTCATGTTCGTCAAGAGCTGAGCTTTTGACTTTTGGAGAAGATGTTTAGTCTGAGTTGTGGTTAGTTGACACAGATTCTTTCAAATTGGCGCCACACATGCGGTGAACTAGGTTCAATGATTCATGCGTGTTCTGTTGTATAGATGTTCTCGTATGCATGGTTCAGGAACCTTTCGGTCGTGTGCTCGTCAAAATCCCCCTCCTAATGATTTTGTATCTTTTCTCATAACAAAGCATCTGTACTTAAAAATGTATATTCATACTTATATATAAATATAATTGAGGCTGTGTATTACTTTGTGGCCACAGGGACAGTGAAACATTAGCATACTTCTTGTTTTCAATGTGGAGAGTATGTTTGGATTTCTGTGAGCCATGTGGGCCATGCCAGACTAATCGAATCAGTTAAACTACTGTGATTGGCTTAACACTGACCGGCAATCAGTTAGGGAAAACAAAGATGTTAGGAAGACGTGTCCGAGAGGGACCAGGGAGACCCATGGATCACCCAACCTAATTCTCTCATCGGGTCCCTCTTGCCGCCTTGTGATCCACGGGGTTTGGAAACCCGGCCGGACGGTTATTGGATTTCCCATTTCTTTCTTTGAGGAAAAAACTGCGGTTATTGGTGCCGTGATGGACGTGTCATTGTTTGTTACTGTTGGTCCCTGACAGCTTGGACGAGTTTCCCGAGGAGCCGTTCTCCTTGCCAGCTCCTCCGTTCAGCAGTTCTAAGTGAGTTGGGCCTCTCGGAGTCCTCTGGAGAGTCCTCTGACTGACAGCAGTAGTTCTCAACCTTTTCAGCTTTCCCCTCCGAAAAACATCAAACCAAACCTAGAAACAAACATGTGATGTCGTCCCCCCCGTCCCCCCCCTGACTGCCACTGGGAATGTCAAGAAAGGTTGAATTTGACACCATGCTGCAATTTATATTGTTAGTTTACAAGACTGCTGACGGGAACCTACAGGTTTTAAAAGGATTGAGAACCGCTGCCATAGTGAGGAGTCCATGCTGTTTTCACACTAATCCCAGCACCGTACTCTCTAACCGCCTCTCTCTGAACCAGCGCTACCTCTTGTTCATACCAGGGGAACACAGGACAAGCCACAAGCCATCAGACAACCTTTAACATCCTTGTCTGCAGACTGACATGCTTCTCTAAAACAACTGACCTCTGACGCATTTGAATGTGTGTGTGTATGTGTTTCTTTGTGTGTGCACAGGGATGTTTTCGCATGTGCATGTGATTCCTCAGCATATAAGGCACTTGTATGGTTGCCACACATGGACATTGCCTAAACACCACCAGCTGAACACCCTCAGAATTCAACCACATATCGTCCAGTGTCTTGATACACACTCTCTGAAACCTGGTCTACGGTGGTGTCCCTTGCCTTTTCCCACTAATGCGCATTGTTATGTCTCTACCTCCTAGCAGAGCTAACCTGGGCCAGAGTAACCTGCATGACCGTGTCTGGTTTTACCAGCCTCCGTGTTTGTCTGCGTTCTGTCCGGCTGGCATCTTCCTGATTTGTCTCTGTGCTTTCCGGAGCAGGAACAAGTGTCAGAGGAGCAAGTTTGATGAGGAGCTGCACAACGAGATGACCACCACCATCGATGAGCTCAGCAGCAAGTAGGTCATCTCAAATGTTCTTTCCTCCTGTCTTCATTTCTTTCTTTCTTTGTTGCTGTCTTCATTTCTTTCTTTCTTTCTGTTCCCTTTTCTTTCTCTCTTTCTTTCTTTCGTCCTGTTTTTCTTTCTTTCTTGAAATAACGTGTGTGGAAAGAAAGAAAAAGGCACTTTCTTTCTTCCCTGGGGTCTTGTTTCATTAATTCTCTCCCTCCCTCTCACTTTCTCCCTCTGCCTCTTTCAGGCAGTGGTCCAAGTCTGAAGAGACCAGCAGCCTGGCTCTGTGGTTCCCGAAGAAGGACCTAGAGAAGCAGGTATGTGTAACACTAGAGCTCCGTATAAAGAAGGACATTGTTGGTTTTGTCGGTGTGCCAATTTCCTGTGCCCTGTAGTAACATGGGTGTGTATCGCAGTCCAATCGTTTCCCTTTTCTACCTTCCATTAAAGGTAGAAAAGGGAAACGAGAAACTTCAGAATATTTGAGCAGATACAACAGAATACGTCTGTTGGTCTTTGCGTTCTATACTACGTACAACGGATCAAAGAGTAAATACTGTGTGCTCTTACTAGCAGCACTAGTTTACAGAACCAATACAGGTGTCGCTCATAACACTAAGTATGGGTCTGCTCCTTTTATCCTCCTACTAAACTAGTGAGGATAAGTCTCACTAGTTTAGTACCTGTGCCCTGGACTGGGCTGCACCAGCTATGCGTAAGTTCGTTACGAAGTCTGTGCGTAAGGTCCTTAGTAACCACCAGTTAGTTTCAAACTAGCGGTGTACTAAATTCGGTTGCACCACCAATGCATAAGTAGTGTCCTAACTAGTAACAACTTAGTAATGCGTAAGTTGAACTTAAGCAGTTCGTTGTCGCTTCAATGTGACGACAACCGAGTTGTAACGAATCAGCAACAAGCTACGATGTAAACGAGGAATTGACTATGTTTTGTTGTACTCATGTACTCTAAAATAGCTTTGTGTTGTAAAAAAACAGGAGTTACAACGTTAAACCGGCACAGTATCCGGTGTAGAAACACGAGTTACAAAGTTAAACCGGCACAGTATCCGGTGTAGAAACAGGCTGCTGGGATCTGTGCAGTGTGCAGTAAGCGCTGCTGTCCTAGCCACCCCCCCCCCCCCCCCCCCCCCAATAATTATATATTTCTTCATTTCACAGATAATTTTTTGTCACCAACTGCCCCCATCTACATCTGCTTTTCAACCTCTTTCCTCCTCTCTAGTACCGAGCGTTGGACCTGCCCATGTTCAAGCACTACATCTGCTGTGCCACGTTCATCTTCTTCTGCATCTTCGTCGTTCAGATGTTCGTCACAAGCAAGTGAGTATGGGCTTGAGTTAGATCTCCATCGCCATCGGCCTACTTCAAAGTGAGGAGCTATTTCCCCCGCTTTGTCAAATCATTGCCGTGCTTTCCAGGCACTGCAAATGTACTCAAAGAGTGCATCCGATAGCCTGCAGTAGAGCGCTGGAGTTACATCACCGTTTCATAAAGTCATTTAAAAATCCATTGTGATGATGTCACTGCCCCATTTTCTGTATTTTGTGTGCACATGTTTACCGGAAAAGGACACACGCTAATGCAGATTGCCTCTTCCTCTTAAAATGATTTTATTGTATTTTTGTTCTGCTAAAGAGTTATTTATGTATTTAAACCCATCATAAAGACATCGTTAGCGGTAATCACTGTTGTGTAATGGATTAATTATTGGACAGGGCAGGATAACCACAGGTTTATTTACAAGGCTGTCTAAGACATTTTCTTCCCATTTACTTAAGACTGTTCTTCTGTTTTTATTGTATTTTTTTGTCTCAGCTCTAAGATGTTGGGGATGTCTTTTGGATTCCTGGCCTGTTTCTTACTGTTGATTCTGTCCATCTGCTTCGCAAGTCACTTACAGGTCAGTTCTCTGTGAAGCTACACTTTATTCTTTATTGAAATGTGTTTTCATTACATAGACGAGTCAAGCCACACCCTTGTGTGTGTGTGTGTGTGTGTGTGTGTGTGTGTGTGTGGATTTGTGTGACACAAAGGGAGTGGACAATAAGCAAGTGCTATTTCAAATTAATCTGTGAGGAAAAGAGGCAAGTAACAGTCTGTGTTCAGCTGTTATGGCCAGAATGTTCTGGTTATGGCCGGCCTTTTCTGTCTAGTTTAACTTTGCTTCTTCCCTCGTAGCTCATAGTTTTAGTTTAGAAGGACAGACTCACAGGCAAGAAACGAGAGCCAGTCTGCAAATGGTTTCCCTTTAGACATTGGCATATTTTCCCGTATGCGCGGCGTTCACATGTGCCAGCCACCAGGCCGAGTGCCAGAATTAGTACAGTCAGCCTGTAAGTGGAAAGACGCATGCCGCCAAGTCATGGAACTCATGGAGCCCAGTCCTCCTATAGCTGACCTGTGGACCCCAGGCTCCATGGTCCTTTACAGCCCATACTAAATAGTACACTGATGTATGTAGGCCTTCACTCAGTGGAAATAGCCTGTGCTAACTGACTCACCCACCCAGCACGTGATGGACGGTGGTGATGGATGACCATTCAAGAGTTTTCTTCATAGCCCTTTGCCACCGTCTCCATCTATGAGCCCGTCTGAACCTGGAGCTGGGTGACGGTCGTTAGTAAGCTCCATCGTGATCATCAAGCAGTTTGAGGAAGTCATTGTTCGTTTAATTTAACCACAGCCAGCCAGCTAGGGTTGTCGGCACGTCTCCCGGCTCTTAACCACCAACCTATTCATGTTGTCCAGCGTCTGCTACCAAAGAAGCTGTCCACCTGCCAGTGGCTGCCGGCTGTGTCGGAGGCGGTGGTCAAGCGGCCCATCGTGCGCCTCCCCCTGGCCACCATCACCATGGCCGTCATCGTTATCTTGGCGGTGTTCAACCTGGTGACGCAACACTTCCCCACGCCTGCACACAACCGCTATCTGATGCTAATTATAGCTAAACTGCTCTCCGTAGCTCAAATGCCCGACTTCAAAGCCTGCTGGCTGCCTGTCAATACGATGTTTGTTTGTTTGTCGTTGCTTTTTATCCCACAGTGCTTCATCCCGATGAGCCTGGCCGAGTGTGAGGTCGCAGGTACGAACGAGTCCCGTGAGCAGGAAGCCCAAGCCGGCCTCTTCTACCTGCCGGTAAGTGACGGCTTCATCGGTCATCGATCACACGATGATGCTGAACACAGCTGCTGATTCCCTCCATTAAACACCGCGTTGTTAGACAGTACATCTCTCAAGCTGGAGTGTGCAACGTTAATTGCAAATACTCTGGCAGTAACTGTGCTATCGATGGCACATTCCAGTCCCGTAACTATAACGAGGCTAGCGTTAACCGCGAGCGGCACCCCGCCAAACTTAATGACCCATGACCAACTGCTTATTACTCTGCCACACTTGGTGACATTAGCTCAGAATATAGAGCAAGGTCAGCTGGAAACCGGAGGGTTGCAGGTTCAATTCCTCGGCTCTTCCTGGCAAAACTGAGTTGAGTTGTCCGCCATGAGTAAGACTGGATTTAACTGGATGGATAAGCTAAGGTAAATAGTCACCGTGAATGGCCAACGTGGCCTGCGGATTAATCGATGAAATGGTGTCATTGTCTGATTAACGTATGAATGACAGTAGCAGCTAAGTTAATGTTGGACACGTATAAGTAACAGTGACCACTGTCTCATGGTCTGCTCCCCTCTCCTGCCCAGTACTCTGTGTTCTGCTGCATCCTGTCTCTGATTGCGTGCGGAGTCTTCCTGAGGGTGAGCTTCGAGCTCAAAGTGCTCTTCCTCGTGCTGACCTCCACAGCGTACTACATCATCATCCTCAGCTCCCAGGAGAAACACTTCACGGACTACGGCAACCTCCTGTACGTCTCCGTCGAGGCGTCCGTCCTGAACTGCAGCAGGTGAGACTGGATTCTCATTTTAACTGACGGAGCATTTTATGTTTGCCAAGAATAAACACTGTTCAAGTGTTCAATTGCCTTAAATTTGATTTTGGAAAGTGTTATTATTTCTAATCTAAATCAGACACTTGTATTTTGAATGATTGATGCAACGCTATCAAATGTTAAGCATAAAAGGACCCTTTTGTATGAGTATTTATGTATCTAAACATCAGAAGGTAAAAAATAAATAAATAAATATATATATATGTTGGTAAGATTCACCTCAGCCACACCTGCAGACACATGGAATAAAACGGTAGTAGCAAGACTCCCGGACCTTCCCCAATAGGCAGACGGATATTTCCAGAACCTATTCAACGGTGTTCCATTACCATCCATTACCATCCATCCACTGGCTCCCAAAAGATGGTTTAACTGCTATTACCTTTGCCCTTGTAATCACCGCTGGGTTAATGTTCCTGAAGTGGAAAGATGAAAAGCCATTTGCTCATGTCCAATGGCCCAGAGACCCAATGCACTTGTGGCAATTTGAGAAGATCAGAGAGAGGGAGAGAGAGTCCCTACTGATTCATCTCACATCTCTCAGAGGGACTGCCTAGCATACCTGAAGTATCACCTTGCCTGGATCTCCATGGCTGAGTGCAGTCACTTACTTCTGAGTATCAGGAGAACTACACAACACAGAAAGAGAGAGTCTCTCTCTCGTTCTTTCTTTCTTTCTTCACCAGAAAGCTTGTATTGCCCATAATGAGAAGACCTACAGGAATGTGTTTTGGTCCAGGGTGCATACATAAAACAAGACAGTCAACAACAACAACAACATGAAATAAGGTGTATATATAAGATATAAAAGATATACAAACAACAACAAAAAAGCTAGGAGTGGCTGTTCAGCAGGCGTCAGATCCACTGACAGGTGGTCGCAGGTACGTCAAGCTGGGTTAGCTTGTGGCGGCAGCTCCGGCCCAATTGGGTTGAGGGCGGGGCTGTGATCCACAAACGAGACCCTGGCGTAGGAAGTCTGGGGAATCCGGGTGCTGCAGGATGCGGTGAAGGCACAAGTCAACGGCATGGATGTGTGTGGAGGGGCGAGTGCTGAGAAAATACAATTTTGTTTGCATTAACTTTCATAAATGAGTCTGTTTTAATGGTGCTGATGCACAGTTAATATGAAATTTAATCTAGATTAAGTTCCATAGAACTTAATCTCCTGAATATAGTATTATCTTACAACCAACTTTAATTTCACACATCATTCCAATAGCTGTGAGAAGATCTCCCCCCCTTATCGTCTACTTCTTCAAGTGTTCAGAGGCAGCGTGTGTGTTTAGGGTGCCGGCTGCGGGTGACTCTTGATTTGTGAACGTGTGGTTGTCTTTGCGGTTGTTAGCATCGACAACAGTGCTAGACTGGACAGGCTGGGTTTGGTGAAGCATCCCCAGGTGATGAGCTGCATATACATCACCCTGTTCCTGGTCACCATGCTCATCATCTCTCAGCAGGTAAGGCTACCTCCTCACCCGCTTCCTCCTCCCTGCCCCTGCATCCTGCCCTGCACACTCTCCGTCCAGAGGAAGAGAAGGCTATGCTTTGAGGAGCATGCCAGAGAAACTCTATTAGTAGAACATAGAGCATCCTGTATGCCATTGGGTTTTAAACACATTAGACCATGTGTATCGCTTCCGTTCCGCTGTAATAATGTTCTCAACGCCTTGCAGGATGCCCATATGGCTGTTGTGGAGTGTGTGCGTGTGTGTGTGTGTGTGTGTGTGTGGTTGATGGCTGGTTCGAGCAGCCTCACCTGGCCCCCGGGCAGGCTCATTAGACTCTGGGGCTGGCTGAGGCTGCACACCTGTGATGCCTGAGAGCTCTGACATGTCAGCATTTACCACCTGCTCTGCCTGCAACATTTGGCCGACTTTACCGTAAACTGGTTGGTACGACATTCACCCAGCAAACCCAGTGTGGCAGGAGCAACCGCCACAGCTGTGTTCACCGTCATCTCACTAAGCCAATAAGAATGTATTTTTTATTTGTATTTGCTAAGTGGTGTGAACTTAACAGTGAAGTGGGCTCACTTCACAGAGTTCTTCAACTGCTTTTCTTTTCTTTTTGGGCTGCATTAACCCTAACCTGGTAAAGCAAGATGAAGGACACTGCAAGCTATGACCAATAATGCTGGTCTGCCCTTCCGACACTTATTGCATTCCTAACCGTCCCTGGGAGGAGGGATACTTTAGAGGCCCTTTAGAGGGCTTAGGGTTAAGGGGGTGCCGCAGATCCTCAAGGTTCCCCTGGACCGCACAGCCGTGTCCACGTAGTTCCAAAATTGCGGATGTTGGCGGACATGCGTGAAGCAGCTGCACGGGGCCTCTGCACCGGGGCATTCCAGGTGACGTCAGTCGGCCCTCGCAGACGCATCAAGCATAAAAACGGAGACGTCACTTCAACATCTGGTTGCTGTTGTGCCTACACTACATCTACACGCGGGCTTATGTGGTTCCCACCCTAAGGTCATGTTCAACATCCTCACTCCTTCTTCTTCTCCTCTACATCTCTCCCCTCCTCCCCCGTCTCATGGCACACGCTCTCCCGCGTGTCCCTCCACCCCCAGAACGAGTCGTGCTTCCGCCAGGACTTCCTGCTGAAGAACAAGAACCGCACGGAGCAGGAGGAGATCGAGACCCGGGAGAACCTCAACCGCTTGCTGCTGGAGAACGTTCTGCCGGCGCACGTGGCCAGCCTGTTTGTCGGGGAAAACAAGAAGAACGAGGTGGGACCGCACATGCACACGCACACACACACGCACACGCACACACACACACGCACACACACACACACACACACACACACACACACCAGGGGCCTCGTCAGCATATTAACATGAAGGTGGTGTTAACGGCTTCAGATACTGGAGAACCACCAACAACTGTGATGTTGTTACTCCTGGTGTTTGTCTGAAATAGCTTGTAGCGGTGCTGTCTTTAACCCTACTAACATTCCTGTCAGGGCGACGGTGTGTCGGCCGCTGCATACCTCTTCCTACCACTTTATATAAATATAACTTTATATAAATATAGCGCACGTTCCTAGAAGCTTTCTCGATACACAGATAAGCATGTTGGAAGATCTCCAAGTACAGTGTGGAATGTATTTCTCCTTATGTGCCCATGTACATGTTGAAGATGAGAAATGTGTAAAAGCGATGTTCTTGGAGGTCGACGTCCAACATGGCTTCCTTTTGCACCCTCTACTCACAGGACCTGTACTACAAGTCCTATGACTGCGTGTGTGTGATGTTCGCCTCAGTCCCGGACTTCAAGGAGTTCTACACGGAGTGTGACATCAACAAGGAGGGCCTGGAGTGCCTGAGGCTCCTCAATGAGATCATCGCCGACTTTGACGAGGTGCGTTCATGAGAGAGACTCAGACATTGTAGTAATGTAGTAATCTCTTGGTAGTATACATCGCTGTCAGATGAAATGCGTACCTATGCGCATCCCATGAAGCTCGCCACTCTGTGAAAAGCATTTTGGGCACAATGCCCGGGCTGCTCGCATGTTTTAACTCCCATTTGATTTGTCCCTCCCTGACAGCTGCTGTCCAAACCAAAGTTCAGCGGCGTGGAGAAGATTAAGACTATTGGCAGCACATACATGGCCGCGGCCGGCCTCAGTGGGACCCTAGGCCAGGAGAACAATCAGGTAGTAGACTAACCGACTGGAACCGGATCAAAACCCCCTGGTCGTCATGATCCCAACGGATTCACAGCTTTCCATTTCCTTTGGCTCCGGGGTTTACCAGCACACTGTGGTCCCGGTCCTTCTCACCATGCTTCTGGAATGTGTACATTTAACCTTGTGTGCCATGAATACTTTCCAGATGACATGCCAACAGAACGAATGAAGTTATACATTTATAAAAATGGCTTTTAAAATCCCTCAACAACGCCACCTGTTCCAAGCTACACCCCGGGTAGTCACATCTCCTGGTAATTAAAAGCCAGTCACAATGGCCACAGCCAGGTGAAAGTCATTCTCTCTCACCGCCGTGCATTCTTATGCGGCGGGTCGTCCCCGTAAATGACACCCTTGGCTGCTGCACAACATTTGATCGATTGCTTCAGGTCCAGTGTCATGCACAGTGAGACTGGTTGTTGCAGTTGTTGTAGCCTTGCAGCTGAACAGGTGGTGTGTGTGTGTGTGGCTAGAAATTCACAAGGGGTGTCGAGGCGTGGTGGTGCCATGTCTGCAGGACATAAATCAGCCACGCTAAAAGTGTCCAGGCACGCCAGTAATGACCCCATACACGCGGTTAACGGAGTGCTGTGCTTCACTGTCCTCGTGTCCTGCAGGACCGCGAGAGACAGCGGGCCCAGATTGGCAACATGGTGGAGTTCGCCATCGCTCTCATCGGCAAGCTGGACGGCATCAACCGCCATTCCTTCAACAGTTTCCGGCTGCGTGTGGGTGAGTCGAGCGGCCGGTCTCGGCTCGGAGGGGGGGAACCGGGATGAATAGAACAACGCAGCACCACCGTCTCCGCCGCATTAAAACCACCAGAGATCTGCTGCTGCTTCGAGTGCCGAGCTGGAAACGATGCCTCGGGTTTCCATGGAAACCTCCTGTATCGTGACATTGAGCGCGCCCTATTCAGGGGGGGAAACGCACAATGAGCTCCGGGTTAGAAATTGTCAGATTGTTGTTCTCATCACCCAGTGTGAGAGGTGCCTGCAGCCCAGGCACAGACCTCCCTCTGGTTCAGACAGGATCCTAAAGCGATACAGTAGCGCTCGTGGCCCTGCATGGGGAAGCCGTAAGGAAACCGAGGATGTTATGTTATAGTTACAGCGAGCGAGACCAGGAACACAAAGTGGAAGAGGTAGTGATAACAAACACACTGACTCACAGTAAGAGTTGGCCTCTGTGTATTACTACAGTCGGGTAGAACAAGCATCAAATAAGTAAAAACAAATAGATGAATGAATGGTAAAACTACAAAGTAAAAGTAAAAGTTCTTTACATTTGTCTCTACTAATCAAATTTTTTGTTATATGTGACTACAAATGAGGTTTCTAGTTGCGTTGTCATGAAGGCAGCCCTGACCTGCTCTCACGGTCTGCGGAGAACATTTCATTTCATGTCATTTCTTTTCACAGAGATAAAAGCACATATAATGGTGCTCAGCCTCTAAGCATTTCCATAAAATTTTTTCTTCTCTCATCACTCTGACAAAACTGCGTCAAAACACAGGATGGCGAGGAAATGAAATCCACTGAAAACATTTGCTGAAGGTCGTTTTAGTTGAAAAGCGGTTACGTGTTCTCTGGGCGACGTTTTATATTCTGGTATTCTTCTGTACCGCGTTGCCAAAGGGTTCCTCCCAACCGCAGCATATGGTTTAAATATTTGCCACATAATTACTACCCTTAATATATTTATTTAGGAAAAGGAGCATTCTATTCTATCCAGCAACAAAAAAATAAATACTTGTGGCATGTTAGCTCAAACCGTAGTCAAACTGTGGTAGATGTATAACCTGCTACCGGACTAATGTAGTGTTGGAGGAATCTTTTTTTATGAATGGAAAATGCATGATCCTACTTTACTGTGTCAGTGGACAACAGCAATCCATCAATGGTTCAAGTACAGTGTTTCTTAATAGTTAATAGTTTTTCTTTATATGTTCACTTGTTTCTATGTTATCTAACTATGTCTGTTCCCTGGATACGGCCAGGTATTAACCATGGCCCAGTGATAGCCGGTGTGATCGGAGCCAGGAAGCCCCAGTATGACATCTGGGGGAACACGGTCAACGTGGCCAGTCGGATGGAGAGCACCGGAGAGCTGGGCAAGATCCAGGTAGGGCTGTCTCCAAAAACACTGTGACCGTGGATCTATTAGGGGCTTGTAGGTCCAGTACCTAGCAGAAGTCCTCTCCTAGTGGCTACCTATTGGATTTGTGCCAGTGTTGGGTTTTTAAAATGACGTCTGGTAACTGTGGTTCTTTCTCTCCGTTACTGCCATATCAGATCCGTCTTTGTTTCAAGCTTGTGTGTTTTATTAAATAATCCCCATCAGTCATTTCTATGGCACGCCTTTAGCCTTAGGTCATACAGATAACATAATATCTAACTGATCATACAGATAACATAATATCTAACTGATCATACAGATAACATAATATCTAACTGATCATGCAGATAACATAATATCTAACTGATCATACAGATAACATAATATCTAACTGATCATACAGATAACATAATATCTAACTGATCATACAGATAACATAATATCTAACTGATCATACAGATAACATAATATCTAACTGATCATACAGATAACATAATATCTAACTGATCATACAGATAACATAATATCTAACTGGTCATACAGATAACATAATATCTAACTGATCATACAGATAACATAATATCTAACTGATTTACTTTCATTTCTTGTAGCGTGCGCTTTTGTAACAACGCGTGAGTTCGTAATTTAGTATATTTGATGGAATGTCGGGTACAGAATATGCACGTCCATCGTGCTTGTTTATAGCCACACGCGAAAGCTGTATATTTAAAAAAAAAAAACAATCCGAGCGGTTGAGGTCGTGCCACGTGTGCTGAGGTCTTCAAGGTCGCTGCGTGTTCCCAGGTGACGGAGGAGACGTCGGACATGCTGCGGAAGCTGGGCTACTCCTGCGAGTGTCGCGGCCTCATCAACGTCAAGGGGAAAGGAGAGCTCAAGACGTTCTACGTGTGCATCGACACGTGCAAGCAGCAGGGGGTGGGTCTGAGCTGATGAGACACCCTGCCACGCCCACCGTCTACCCCCCCCCCCCCCCCCCCCCCCCCCCCCCCCCCCCCCCCCCCCCCCCCCCCCCCCCCCCCCCCCCCGTGTGACCACAAGCACTGGTGGGGGACCCAGCTGATGTCAAAATGGTGTTGGCGGGATGCAGCTGACCACACAGCGTGCAGAAGCTTGCTTTTTTCTGGAGGACCAGCTGAACTGTCACTAGAGTGTGTGTTGGATTACGTGTGGCTCAGATGCCCTGTGTTGGGACTGGAGTCACCGGGGGATCTGAAGGTCGCTGGTGTCGGAGGGTCTCCGTGCTGGTCGGATGTACATAGCGCTCTGCCAAACAAACCCTTTGTGTACAGTCACACCTTCCTCCTTCTCCCCACGCGTTTACTTTCGGTGGCATCCGGGACAGACCGATGTGTGGTATGTGCATGTCTCCAACGCAAGACTTCACGTGGGAATGTTTTCAGTGCCGACAGCCCAATGAGTTGCCCGTATGCAAAGGATCCTTATAGGATTGTATGTATCGGGAGCTTTCCTTTTGTATGGTTTAGTTTCCCGGTGAAGGGTGGACTCTGCTCTGTTACTGTGTAATGGTCACGATGTGTCAAGTTCGGTCCTTGGTCTATTATGGTCTGTAACATACTGTACATTACTGAAGTCGCAAATAAGAAACGAAAAGGGAACGGTTTGTTGTCTGAATAAACTTTAGGAAAAAAAAGTTAGCTGTAAACTCTATCATGAAATGACCTTTTTTCGTTCTCATTATAATCCCGGTTCAATGTTGGGTTTGCATCTTCCACTCTTCATTAGCGTCCACAGGAACTGAGGAACATCATAACCAGCTCTGCATTACAAGGTGCATGCCGTGCTTCTCGCGCTACAGTTATGTCGCCTCTCTGTGCACAAAACTGCAACTAGGGACTGTGATGCTCCTCTCTGCTCGCTCTGTGCCTCTGAAAACTTGCCTTATCTTTGGATCGCTATCTCTGTCTGTTGTTGTAATTAATGCAGTGGTGTTGATTGTAAACTGGAGTACGTTTTGTACAGCTGCAGAAGGTATTAAATGTTTTTGTAAGTCTGCTCAAGTATTTGTGAATTAATTTCTTCCACGAGAGATTAATTAAAAAAACTTTTAAAACAGAGGTTTATTAACTGAAATGCATACAAATGTCACGCAAAAAAGCACCATGAGATATTAAACTGTCGAGTTGTTACACAGCTCTGCTCAGACTGCCATCCCGTCCTGGCTCCCACACGAGCTGTCCATGGGCTCAGACATGTCTTGCACTGGAAAACACAAACAACCCCCCTTTAATACTAAACCTAGTCCATTAGTTCGCCCTCGAATGCATGCGTAACATACAGTTATGCCAGTTAATGAGCATCATCCCCAAACGAGTGACCAAACACTCAACTAAAACCCCAGCGACGCCCTTGGAGACGCGGTAAAAGGCGAATAGTCGGAAACGCCGGTCGTAAACACCATGTGTTTTTTGTGCGGTTGGTTACTCTAAAACAAACAGAAAAAACCCTTTTATGCAAGCGCTGTTTGAGTCAGTTACCCGTGGTGAGGTCTACGAGCGGTCCGGGAGGTTCTGAAGGCACCGAGACGCCCATGGCCCTCCGGATGCTGTAAACACTGCTGACGTCGCTCGGGGTAACCTGGCTGGTCAGCTTGGTCAGGTTCTCCGTCACCTTTTCAGCTGGGAAAGGGAGGGTGTGTGTTGTTAATGTGATGTGGGGGTTTCAGTGGTTGAGATGAAAAAGACAGGAGGACAGACAGGAAATATGACCGGCACGCCTCCATTAGGGATCTAACTGGTATCAGATATCCACCGGACACCGGGGTATCTACCCGAGAATATCCCAGACATGTGATGCCAAGAGCCACATCAAACACGACGCTTATTATCAAAGATGGCTCCATTTACCGGAACTGCGTTGGATCGCTGCAGTACGGTGACCGCAAATGAACGAATCAAAGTTCCCATAGGACTCTGGATCGGTTGTAAAAAGAAAAAGAGCAAGCGGTATCGGTGCATCGCTACCCTCGGAACAAGGAGAGTTGTGTCCCAGCTCCAGGAGAGAAACCCATGTGTACGGAGACAGGTGTGTATGTTTAACGCTCCCATTCATTCAGCGGGAGTTGTGAAGCGCCAGTGTGAGCTAGAGGTACAGAGGAAGTGTTGATGGTGCAGATGGGGGGGGGGGGGGGGGGGGGGGGGAGAGAGAGAGAGAGATTAATCCCCTGGTCCTTGGATCGACTTCTCAAGCACAATGGCTCCATTCTTTTTGTGCTAACAGATGGAGCCCTTTCAATGTTGCAGTTTACCGTTCCTTAACTTCAACTTGGACGATGTCGGGAAAAGAAAGCAGACACTTTTAAAATAGCTTTTTGTTGCCAGGCTATACGCATGGGGCTAGCGCACAGTGGACTGGAGTAGATCCCCTATGTACTGAATATATATATACACGTATGGGTAGTGGGTAGTGTGTGGTACCGTCAGAGAGCTCCGGGTGGTTCTGTTGTTCTGGACTCTTCTCTGAGCTGAGGGAGCTGGGCCGGCTGCCAGCGATCGCTTCTGGATCCACCGCCTAACAACCGGCAGAGAACAGAGATCACTATAGTTGACTAGGCTCAGCCACAGCCTGTTCTGTTAAATCTACCGTTACATCACACACACACACACACACACACACACACACACACACACACACACACACACACACACACACACACACACACACACACACACACACACAGCGCAGCAGGGACATCTCACTGTCCAATAGAGGAGCAGGACATTTGGGAAGCACTGTTGAAACCGTGCCCGCCTTCTCCCTCCAATAGAAGACTGACTGCAACACCCGAGCTGGATGGAGAGGGTCCAAACACAGCAGAGCCCAGACAGAGGGCCGGTGTTGTGTGCCTGAGCTCAGAGGCCCCGACTGGGCTTCCTGGAACTATACCCATGATCCCGCCCGGGGGAGGGGGTTTTGGTAAAAAGGGATAAACAAATAAAAGAATCAAAACGATTTCCACTCAACCTACTGGAAACTGGGGGGGGGGGGGAGCCCAAATAAAGACCAGGCCTTGTCTGTGTTGATACACGGAATCAGACGACGAGCCGTACACATGCTCTCTGTAACGACAGACACTCGTGACGCTAGGCCCAGCGGGACACACGCCAACCGAGGGTCCCGGGAGGCCCGGGTTCTGTTGCAGGCCGCGGCTCGGTTTCACCTTACCCATTGTGAAGCAAAGCTTTCATTCTGGACCCGTCTTTCACAGTCTGGGGTCATTCAGAGGTCACGCACTTAATTCTCAGGAAGTAGACACAGCGCTTCCTTTCCAAGACTCTGGTGTATTGATACTTGCCATGGAAGAACTGGTTTCCCATTCTTTGTAACTTTGCAGCTATCGTTGTTTTCACCAACGGCCAGACAAAGAGAGCATGTATTCCTCCCACTGTCTGAGTCCAGTCCACCCACACAGCACAGTGTGCACCAAGCTTAAGGATTGAGATGCTATTGATCACTTCCTCAGACATAATGCAATGAAAACAGGACCTTCCCGACTTTTCCACATGCCACTAGTTACCAACCTATTTACATTATCTATTTACATCATTTCAACCAATCAAATCACAACACGCTTCCACTGCCCCTCACACTGTATAAAATCACACACCTTTTACCTGGGGCCAATGTGCTGTTGTACTTGTTGTTTCTACGTTACAGAAGTGTGAGAGGCTCTGAATGCCATTTCACTTGATTGTGTTGTCTGAACCTTCCTCCGGTGTTCGGGTCAAATCTGACCCATTTACAACTTTTCCTGAATCATAAATATTGTGTTTTCCCATCTGATTGCCTCAAGACCTTATGTTTTCCTCCACACTGGGCATATGAACATATAACATTGCTGATCACCGCTTTCATTGCATTTTGAGTGGTTTACTCAACTCTGTCACACCTGTGGTGTTCCGGGTCTAAAATGACCGCCATGGGAAATTAATGGATGTAAAACACCCCCATACACACACCCACTCACCCACACATCCACAACCCCCCCCCACACACACACACACACACACACACACCCCCACCCACACACACACAGAGCCAGGAACACTATAATAAGGGGGAGCATCGAACACTGGAGAAAGGTTAAAGCAAGTTCGCACTCACCTCTGTAGCGTCTTTGTTCTCAA
>OOFB01002222.1:38564-49842 GCA_900323305.1 Trachyrincus murrayi
CCTCCTTTGTATCATAACTGGATACAAAAAAAAGGGAGAAAGAAGGAAAAAAAATGGCCTATCAGACGCTCTGTACAGCAACGCCCCCCCCCCCCCCACACACCCACACACACACACACACACACACACACACCCCCACCCACACACACACAGAGCCAGGAACACTATAATAAGGGGGAGCATCGAACACTGGAGAAAGGTTAAAGCAAGTTCGCACTCACCTCTGTAGCGTCTTTGTTCTCAAGTGTTTTCGTCTGCTCTTCCACCTGGAGTAGACAAAAGACAAAACACGAAAAGCTTTAACATTAATTAATGTCTCCCACACTCACCTCGCCGACAGGTTCACCTAAAAGGGTACATTCTGTCACGACCAGACGTAATAACGTCGAACACGCCACAAGCAATTATCATTTCTTCAGTTTTTCCAGTTCAAATTGATACATCACCACCATAGAAGAAGAAAAGCCGGTGCTTACTGGCTCCGTGTCCGCCAGCGACTTGGAGTGCTCGCCGCGCGTCATGGCGTCCAGTAGATTGTCGGCCAGTCTGTACGTGTACTCCTCAGACTTCGCCAGGAACTCCGACATGCTGTGCACCGCAAACACACATCGGACAAGCTGGCACATTAATAAACCAGTATGTTCTCGCCAGTCAACCAGAATGAATCCTGGAGATGCACTTGGGTGTGTTTAAGAAGGCATGACCAGCAAAATGACTATCGGTCTATTGATATGACTCTTGGTGCTCAAAGAGCCGTATGGCTGCTTCCACCACCACCGCCGGCGATGACAGACCGCCCGCGATGACAGACCGCCCGCGACACTTTCCGACACTAGTGGGTGAGGGGGGCCTGACAGCCAGCCCATCCATCCCTCAGGGTTGCCTTGAGTTATATTGCAGTTGACTTGACTATTGGGCATGAAGGCAAGAGAAAGAGAGGCCATTGTGTGTGTGTGTGTATATATATATATATATATATATATATATATATATATATATATATATATATATATATATATATATATATATATATATATATATATATATATATATATATATATATATATAGCTCTCTCAAGGGTAATATAGAGCCTAGCCTGAATGTCTTTGGAGGCGGGAGGAACAATATAGTAGCTGCCCTGGAGGGAAAAAAACCCACACAATATGAGCACGCTAGCAACAATTCAGCGCAAACAGCATTTGAGCCAAGAATTTAAATAAAATGCAACAGTGGTAAAATCTTACCGAGCCGCCATGAACTCTGGGTGACTTCACTTCTTTTTTCTTATTTTTTTGTCATTGAAAAATTCTGAATGAATAAACAGCAGAGTGGGTGGGTGGGTACGCACCTCTGGGAGACCTGCAGGCTGGCGTCCTCGCCGTAGAAGCAGTAGATGAGGTCCGAGTCCTCCTTGCCCACGTTGGCGAAGCTGGAGTCGTAGGTGGGCGCGTAGGAGGTGAACGGCCCGTGGTTTATGTAGGACACTGTTCAGAGTTCAGGGGTCAAACGTCACGGGTCATCGCCTGACGCACGTCATGCATTCAAGAGGAGCAGTCACATCCCGTCCTCATGGGAACACAGATGCTACCGCTGCTGCTAGAAATGCAACAAAAGTCTCTGTCCTTCCACTGACACCAGAGTCGTTTCTCTGGTGCAATTAGTGAGCCAATCACAACCAAGCTTACTGTAGAGTCATGGCCACATATATTCTCAATGCTTACCAAGAGACAGTCTGGGTTTTCTTCACCAAAAGGCCCATACAGACATGCTGCAAGGCATGCAAGGGCTTGCTGTTAATTGAACGCCCCGCCACCACCATGTATGATATCTGTTTGACCTGCCCATGCAGGGGACCCTTCATGATCAAGTGATGGAGGTAAGGCAGTGTGTGGTGTGGAGGCAGTACCTGGAGTGATCAGGTGATGGAGGTAAGGCAGTGTGTGGTGTGGAGTACCTGGAGTGATCAGGTGATGGAGGTAAGGCAGTGTGTGGTGTGGAGTACCTGGAGTGATCAGGTGATGTGGAGGTAAGGCAGTGTGTGGTGTGGAGGCAGTACCTGGAGTGATCCTGTTCCTCTTGTCCTCCCTGAAGCCCTGCAGGCAGTTCACTCCATTCTGCAGCCGGTTGGACATCATGCCCAACTTCACCGGGCAGTAGCCCGCCTCTGTAGACACACAACGCCAGCTGACACCAAGACGACCATGGTCTACCTCGCCCTGGCACACGCACACACCTGCACTCACTCATGGCACATGGACCACAGTCTCAATCTCACACACACACACACACACACACACAACAGTGATTCCTTACCTCCTGCTGAGGGGTCAGCTGGGTTGAGGATGGCCAGCGTGGTGGAACCGTCAGACTTGCGCCTCCAGAACTCCAGCTGTCAGACCACACACACACACAAGTATTTTTTGTGAAAATTAAGTGTGATGCAAAAATGATCATTCCCACTAATAGTGAATCATCGCAAATTCTGTCAAAATAATATGTTTTCTTTTTAATGTTGTTGCCATCAAACTGGATCCTACTAGGGCGGCGAGAGCAGAGCAGCCACGCTGGACAGACAGACAGCAGGCGTTGAGCGGACGGTCGCGTCTACTCCGGAAGACGAGGGTCGAGTCACTAAACGCTCCATCGACTAGACTTATCCAATTTCCCTCCGGGGATCAATAAAGTATTTCTGATTCTGATTCTGATTCTTACAGTTCGGCTCGGGTTCACGACACAATCCATCAACTGCTGCGCTTGCTTCCATGCTCTCGGTGTGTCTCTGGGACCACAGCCACGCCGAGGCGGATGAAAGGGGTGAGCATGGAAGGATGAAAGAATGAATGCAGTTGTGTGGCACGGTGAGACCCTGGAGCGGCACACCACTCAAGCGACAAAGCGGGCCGCTCATCCGCGTGGTCTCTGGCCGCTGGTTAAACTTCTGAGGGGCGGGGACGGTGGGGGGGGCGGGGACGGTGGGGGGCGGAGTTATCCACTGCTTTGTGAAGTGGCAGCTGTTTCCTAAACTGACATTCAGTCTAGGGAGGAGTGGACGTGATGAAAGCTGTGCAGTGATCATTTCTGTTTTGTGACTGTAAGGTGGATGTGGGTGGGGTGACAGGAAACAGGAAATAATTGTGATTCCAGCTGAACCATCAGTGCAAAGACACAAAGACACCTATGTGCACAGGACAGGGACGGGCGATTTGAGGAGTGAAACTCCCTTTATATTACAATATTGATGTCACATTAGTACATCACAAAGCCTTTACACACACACACACACCTGGCACTGAAGCGATCGGTTGGTCAGCTTGCCTGCAGACTCCTCCATGGCCTTGCGGATCTCCTCCAGCTCCTTCTCGGCCTTCAGAACCTCCTCCTTGGACTCCTTGTCCTGCCTGTTAAGGAAAATAAAAACACATCCGACAACACGTCTTCATCTCAATCCAAACACAACTGAACACTGCGGGCAGGCAGGCGGTGGAAGGAACCAAGGCCAGAGAGATGCTTTAATGACAAACACAAAAGACCCGCCAGTGACACTGCACTCACTTTCCTTTCATCAACGTTATGCAGCCCGTTATGTAGAGGCTTTTTTTAATTGGCAAAGTTTTTTTTAAATCCTTTTTTTTATTTATAATATATTATTTTCCTCGCGGCATGAATGAAAAGATAAAATGCTATTCACAAACCAGTGAATGAACGGCAGAACATTTGGGGGCTTGAATCAAAAGGACGACCTCGTCAGAGAGCTGCTGAGAGCCAGCAAGAGCCGGCATGCTGGGATGCATTCCTCACATTCTCCACCAGGAAAGGGAGATACAAGGCCGCTGACTGTGTGACGTTCCACTGAAGGAGATTGTTTTTTTTTACAGTCATTTTGATTCTGCTTCTTGCATTATATTGCGAATAGATTTGTTTTTAAAAGGAAAACATACAGCTCTTTTATTATCTTGGATTTGTTTAGTTAGTTTGTTCAGGACTCATGACTAGGCCTTAATTTCTCACAAATAAGAATACATCAGAAGTAACACATCACTATGATCAGCGCTTTTCTTCACTTCAGGATGTAGGGCGTTGAAATGCATAAACCCAGAGTACTGTAACCCTATTGGAGGTTACTCAAGCATCTGAGAGGTCAACCCCCATAGAAGAAACTCAATATGTCATCCTATGGTTCTATACTGATAATAATACTAAGAATAAGAATAAGAAAAACATAATGTCTATTGTATACCACTGTTTATATGCATGTTACTCCCGTCAATGTGCTACATTACTGGGGCAGTGGTTGTCTAGCAGCCCCCTTATACACTCTCTGGCCCCGGCTGTGTGAAGTACTGGACCTGGGAGTGCTGGGAGACTGGGAGCTCTCGCTGGCGTAGAAGGCTCCGGGGCCGTCCCTGCTCTGGTCCAGGCCGGTGCCCCCGTCCTCCTCAATCTTCCCTGGCCCGATGGCCATCGGGTCCAGGCCAGACATGAACTCGATGCTCTGCTTCAGACTCTGGAGCCTCTCCTGGGAGAATGAGGATGACACAAATAAACCTCTGAAACCTTTTCAACTGAGGCTATTTAAGCAGGTTATGCTTCAATACTAGCAGCAGCTGTGGTAACTAAGCTTTGGAAAACAAATAATGACTTGGACAGTTCCATGGTCGTTATTGTATTGTGTGTGTGTGTGTGTGTGTGTATAAAGAATAAATGTTAAACAGAGTCGAGTCACTAAGCAGATTTTACTGCGTGTGCCTGGATTGTTTATGAAAACGGTGCGATCGCCAACGTACGCGTGTGAATCCGCACGCCGGTTATTACACGGCTTATGACTGGTGAGAAATGATATGTGTTTAATGTAGGCAGTGTTGAAGTCACAATTAAGTGTATTGTCTCTCTTTCGGCTGAATGGCAGCTGTGATTTTACTATATAAGAAAAGTTGGATGAGAAAAAAAAAGACGAGTATCGGAGCATAGACTCTTACCCCCGATCCAGCATTTTTGCCTGTATGGTGTATCGGAACAACTCTACTTGTTCATTACAGATGTAGCAGCATTATATAATTTTTAGAAGCCATATGCTGCCCCCTGCTGTTGGTCTGTTGCAAGTGACGCTAAATATTTGTAGAGGGAAGTTACCGGGCTCAGGATCTTCATCCCTGAGTGCAGCAGCTTCTTAGCGGCTTTGTGGTAGATGGTCTCAGGCTTGTTGTACATCATGGCATTTTCACACATGAGTCTGAAGTCTGTCTGCATCGAGAGACACATGCAAGGCTTTGTTAGGCTCTCTGATATCCTCAAAAAAGAAATTAACAATGTTTCAACTGAACTGTTCAATCTGTGGACCACTGAAGTGCAATGGTTGACAATTGTTTCACCTCAGAAATGCACTGCAAAGTTGATATTATATTTATTCACTCAAAGATTAACTAGTTAGGAAGGGAAGTAAGAAATGTTTTTAATTTTGATTTTGACTATATCTAAATCTCATTTAATATTGTGTCATTGTAAAGGTTTCCCTGCATACAGTGTCATGTCCAAGGCCTTACTTGTGAAATCCAGTAGAAAATAAGACATACAGGCTCGGTTAATCTGTGCTACGCTAGTGGGGAAACCCCAAGTGGTACCTTGAGCTCCTCCAGCGACTGGTACCACTCTTTCTTCACTCGGTCCTTCATTGAGCTGAAGTCCATCGGCTGCTTGACGACCAAGGAGTAACCAGGAGCAATGAAATCAGTCACTGGGAAGGAGAAAAATGCACTGGGGTCTTTCCTACAGGAGAGGAAACACACACACACGCATGCATACACAATATTAAGGGCAGGGCAAGAATGAAATGGCTGCATTTATACAAACAAGAGAATAATGGGTCAAAATACAAGCATGTCTTGTATTTTGAAAAACAGGTAAGGAAACCCAGGTGACCACAATATGCAGTATATGTTCTACCTCTGCAGCTGTCTGATGAGCTGGTTCAAAGCCTCCTGTAGAGGTGTCTGCTCTTTTTCTGAAAAGAAGAATGCCAAATCAAAAACATTGCAAGCGGGAAGAGAAATGTACAGCACCCTCTCGCAAGATGTTCCACGTACGTTCCAGTTTATCCAGCTCAGAGCGGACCGGGGTTCTGTTCTGTTCCTGTTCATCCCAGTCGCCATCTGCATCTTGAGCTTTCCTCTTCTTTGTCATCTACGACAAACCAATAAAAACGGTCACATTAATTCACGACCATTGCTTCTGGGAACCGGCATACGTGTAGTCCTACCTAGTCACCAAAATACATTGCTATCCGTTTATACAAATGGTAAACTTTACACAATTATTAGCCACGTCAGTCCAAACCTTTTTCTTCAGATCATCGGGGGATCCAACCACCCTTTCTTTATCCTTTTTCTTCTTCTTCTTCTTCTCCCTGGGCTTGTCGTAATCCGCTGGCTGGTCGTCGTAAAGCGTGTCCCTGCTGGAGCTGCCCGCCGTCACCTCACTGCCAGCTACCTTCAAGACCAGCTTCAGAGGTCTCTCCCCCAGCTCTGCACTCAGGTACAGGAGAACCACAGAAACCATCAGACACACATTATATTCACCTCACTCCCAGCTACCTTCAAGACCAGCTTCAGAGGTCTCTCCCCCAGCTCTGCACTCAGGTACAGGAGAACCACAGAAACCATCAGACACACATTATATTCACCTCACTCCCAGCTACCTTCAAGACCATCTCTCCCGCAGCTCTGCACTCAGGTACAGGAGAGCCACCATCAGACATGCATTATATTCACCTCACTCCCAGCTACCTTCAAGACCATCTCTCCCGCAGCTCTGCACTCAGGTACAGGAGACCACCATCAGACATGCATTATATTCACTATACTTCTCATACACGTAAAGGCAATACTACAGATACATCTCAACATAGTATATGTACAGCAGGATGCCGTGCGTAAACGTGTGGGGCATTTTTACATCAGCAGTTGGCTAGCTTCTAGCATTCGGCTAGCTTTGGTGGCTAATGGTGTTAGCCCCGGTTAGCAGATGCTGCAGATGTCAAGTTGGAGTAAGAGCCACGTTGAGATGTTTTACCTTCGTATCCGTGTTTTTCGGACTTATGCTTTTTATGTTTCTTTCCCATTGTTTACTTGTTTTGATGTACAGTCGCTCGGTTCTTGTTTCTTTGTGATGTCTGTGCTACGGAAGCGCATTAGGGGACATTCCGCCTCCCCGCTCAGTACCACCGCCCCCTGCTGGCCAGGCGGAGTTACAACTCGACCAGCTTACAGTTCATGTAGGATGTTCTCCATGTGCATTAATGCACTCCAATTAGTTAAATATATGAGGAAACGTGAGATGATTATGATTTCGTTGTTGTAGTCAATGGGTGGTTGTTGTTTTTTACACTGGAGGTCATGCATTGAATAGACTTCCCACAGGTTTGCTGCACATGGCTGCTGTGTGTGGCTTCAGAGCCCTTGGAGAGACCATTGCTCTGGACGGATTCAATCCGTACCTTCTGGTATTTGAAAGTCAACTAATCAAAAGGATTACATTAGGGTGTGACGACCAACTACTAGAAGCACTTTAATCTTCTAAGTTGAGCTAGTCATTACCATAAATATGTTAATAACTAATAAATAAAATATAAATATTAAATACTACTGACAAGCAGGTCGTTTGCAAATCCACCACTGGGTGGTGGTATGTTGTTGCATAATGAGCCGCAGAGTTATCTCTGCGTCCTTGTGTTTTTTAGTGTGGATATGCTAAGTGATTGTGCTCCATCCTCTGTGAACAATTTCAAAATGACTTCCACAAGTGTAGCATCCGAAAACAACAAATCGTTTTCAAGGTCCATACTCAAAAGCGTCACACCTTATGTGGTAATATTTTATATATTTCAATACAGCTACGTTAGAAATAGCGCCATTCAATAGCTGTTATACCTGTAATATACCCCTTTGATTAAAATAAGTAATGCCCCCCCGCCCTAAATTGTGATTGGATGAGAGTCTAAATCAGGCGTTCTCAACCTGGACGCCGAGGACCTTGGGTACCTGAGGGGCCGTGGGGAGGCCCCGACCTCAGACAGTTCCCCGTTCGAGGTCCTCCTGGGGTCGTTTTTCAGGAACACATTATTACACTCAACTTCTCATTTCTCTTAACAGCACCTTGAATGGCGCACTTTGGATACATTTGCAAAAATGTGCTTCCATCTCTTTCACTACTCTTATGTTCCATTAAAACAAATCGATTAATGATGGTTGTACATGAAAGGTGAAAGATAGTGAGCATTTTTAAGCACATTCCAGGTTTTATGAAGAAGCACAGACTGGGGGGCAGAAATTGTATGAAATAGATTAAATACCATTCCAGCCATTCCTTTGTGTATGTGGATAGGTGATTCTGACAACCATAGTATTTCTTATCTAATACCCCATAGTGCTGTAACTCAAACACCCTCGCCCCCTTGCCATGCATTTCTAAGGTAGTGAAAACAAATGCATAGTATTATTCAAATACATTCAATTTCAAACACAATCAACACACACACACACACACACACACACACACACACACACACACACACACACACACACACATACACATACACATACACACACCTACACTGGTTCCCACCGGTCTTGGTAAAAAGAAAAAGAAAAGACACAGGCATTTACTCCGTTCAAATTAAATGAATGCGCCCCTAGAGTGATGAATTAAAAAAAGAATTTCCTCAATGTATCGCATACAAGCTAGTAAAAGACAGGCCTTGTTGCTATCATGTGCCTCGTCTTGTAGAGCAAAACGTTTATTCTTGCTTTTTCCCCCTATATAATTTATAGTGGCCGTGATGCGCAGGACAGTCCACGCACGGCGACTGCAAACTTTGGCACTTCGGTGCACAGGCATTTATTTACAGCTCTGTTGTGCAACACATTTCTAATTGTTCGTTCCGCCTGTGCTTTGTTTTCATACAGTCTGCGATTGAGCTTCACTGCAATACATTAAACTTTAAAGTATCCCGTCCATCCCATCTCCCTGCGCCCCCCCTGCAGTACCCCTACGCCTCCCAATGGAGGCGCGCCTCCCACTTTGGGAAACACTGCCCTACGTGAACTTTAGTTCTAACTTACTACAATTAAGAAGATTATTGTGTATTTTTAGACAAAATGTTTTGTCAGATAGCTCCTACCAAAAGATTTGACCATACAGTTAAATCCTTACAGAGGCAAAAGATGCAAATAACCATTAACAGATACAGTGATCCTTCTCTGGCCAGTTGAGTGTGTAGCTACTTTCTATGGCTGTCTCGTGGCCTCCTCTCTGCCCCGGGGAAGCCATGCTATCCATCTGTTTCATTTCAGCCGTGGATCTGCTCACACTTTAGAGGTCTGGGAACGTCTCGGCATTAGACGGACATCGGCTCCACCAAACACTGCTAACAAACGGCAGATGTGGTGAAATTCGTGATCCTCTGCCACCACATAAGGACTGAAGGGACCGAGAGGTTGGAGTTTCCACATTAAAGACGCATCCCAGCGTTACCCAGGAAACCCACTTCCCGCTCAGAGACCTCGGTGCTACGGGTGTAGAACAGATGTCCACGGCTTTATGCTTCATCTCTCTAGAATATTGGCGTTGGCCAATCAAGGCCCACAGGTTAAACCAGCCACCAGCACACACACTCAGGAGGAGCGCTAGCATGTCACCACGTACCATCTGCTCTGCCTGTTCAAACTATCTCAAACTCTACAATAAACCGGTTTAATCATCATCTGCCTGAGCCCTGCCGTTGGAGGAGCCCTGAAAAGCCACTGTAGTGGCTACTTTTGTTTACTAACTACTTTTGTTTACGAACTACTTTTGTTTACTAACTACTTTTGTTTTTGTCTCTCCGAGAAATATAAATATGACACCGCTTAATCCCCCCCCCCCCCCCCCCCCCAGAATCCAACCAGCGACGTCATTTTCACCTAAAGATCTTCACATTCATCTTCACATTCATCCTCACGTACATTTGTGACCCTCTGGTTCTGTTGTATTTGACACTCGCTTTTTCTCAATACGTCACCCCAACACTTCCCAGTTAGGAACAAAGCAATGAACCCCAAAACTCCTCGTAGTCGTGTTCTGTGTGGGCAGTTTCAGTTGGCAGCTTAATGGCTTGTCTCATGCTGCAGGTCCATACATCATGTGTTGATGCCCTGCTAAACACCAGTGATGAATAGATATACAGTCATCTACAGATATACAGTCATCTCCAGATATACAGTCATCTACAGATATACAGTGGTGGTGGTGGTGGTGACGACAGGAAGTGGATTGCCCTCACCAGGCGGTGTAGTCAGAGGAGCCGCCGGGCACGGATGTGACAGATGTCATGCTCGGAGGTCACTACTAAGCTGTCAAGGCATAATGGGATTCGAAGATGTAACCGACCGCGACATCAAAGAGGAGCCGCCAATCACATGGCCCTATCCGTTCCCTATCCCCTGCCTTTCTCTGAACCTTTGAGCATCAATCACCCAAGACCCCGCCAAGGCGTTATGTGTGTGGTGGTGCTATTTTTATCCACAGCCCCCCCCCCCCACACACACACAGAAAAACTCATCCAGCGTGTTGCTTTGATTATCAACGTGTCGCCTCTGTGACGTCCTAAACACTTCTTCTGACACTATTTCCTCCAGGTGTATTTTGCTGGAGGCCTGATTGACCCGTATCCTCTGCACCTGCAATACACGGGCTGCACTGGTGCAGATGATGCCCCGCAGTACCGGCCCCAAAGTGAACCAAACCAATTTCAAAACATTTCTGGCTGAACTTTTGCGAGCGAGGAAGCGATTGCGTAGCCCTGTTTGAAGTGTCTCGCAGTCATCTGAAGCCGTTAGATGTGTTGTCGTTAGCAGCTGCTGCCTCCCATTGTCAGCCACGCTTTCGTCTGATCCAATTACTTTCATGTTTATTTCATGGGGGGGCTTGCCTAATGTTTTTTTGTAGTTTAACATTACTCTCTGCTTTAATATATTATTCTGTTTTCGATAGCTCCGTTACAAAAGAACGAGGTTTTTTTTCCTGACCTATGAATCTAAAGGAAGCTTGTTTTTGGATTTGTTGTGTGTGTGTGTGTGTGTGTGTGTGTGTGTGTCGAAAAGTGCGTGTGCATGTGTGCATATGTGTCTGTGTGTATGTGTTTATCTACGGGCATGGGTACATGCATATAGTATTCCATACAGTGTGCAAAAAGTGTGTGTGTGTGTTTGTTAGTTATGCAAGACATGTGACAAGATAAGAAGAAGA
>OOFB01002224.1:2198-33833 GCA_900323305.1 Trachyrincus murrayi
GCAATCAGAAGCCCACATAGCTGCATTATCTTAAGGCTCCCCTAAATAGCCCCTCAACACCCACCCTCAACCTCAGAATTACCCAACACTCCTTCCACTAAGTGCCCACTGTAAGTAAGTGAGTGATAAGGGGTTTGGACCTTGAGGGCCTCAGCCCAGCCAGATATAAGAGACTGGAGAGGGTCTATGGGAAGAGACTGGACAGGGTCTAAGAGAGGGCCTGCCCCGCCCCGCCCCGTCCTTCAGAAGTCATCCTAGACAATGGATACCAAACCACCATTGCAGTCATGGCTGGTGGCTATAGACACGGTTGCTAGGCTATGCCCACACAGATTTCCCTTTCCCTTTTTTCAGTTCAAAACAAAGGAAAGGTCAACATGGGGGGGGGGGGGGGGGGGGGGGGGGGGGGTCTGCAGCGTGGAGATTGTGGACTTGCGGTGGAAGGAGATGACAACAAGGACCTTTAACCCAGTGAGTCACGGGAGTTGGGTTCTGCCAAAGCGGTTGATGTCAATCTATAGGTTAACTGGGTTGGCCTGGCTCTGTGTAGCTAGTCGCATCTCCCCAGCCCCAATGTTAATGTGAGAGGTATTGGTGATAAATAACGTGGTGGTGATTAACAGTGACCGGGTCCGTACATTTAGGTAGGCACTATTTCTGAACGATTTGCTGACCAAACTTGGGTTTTGGGATGTGCCAGTGGAGGAAAAACAATCAATCAACATCATGGCAATTCAGTCACCATATCTTTACTATTCCTACCCCCAACTTCCCCGTGAAACTGCCTGAATACAAGTACTAATTGCACTGAAAGATTATCAGTACAGTCAGTTGAAGTCAGTTACTTCAACTGACTGCTGCAGATTGGGGGCTAAACTGTGAAGAGGGCACGTTTAGGCTTGTAAATGTAACTCCTGAGGTATGTGACCTATGAAACGTTAAGGCCTGGATAGACCTAAAAACAACACATGACGAAAAAACACCAAAAGGCGAACATGTTGGAAATCACCATAGACGACACAACACGTCAGGCAGAAGCCCTGTCCAATAGGAGCAGAGAATGACGCAGAAGCCACGCCGGTCGACGATTGTATCGTTGACATACACCGACGTGCTTTGGAAATCTTGTTTCCTTTAATGCATTAACTGATTTTCCACATGAACAAAGGCCCCTAATATAGGGGATAGGGGCCCCTGTGTGTGTGTGTGTGTGTGTGTGTGTGTGTGTGTGTGTGTGTGTGTGTGTGTGTGTGTGTCGATAAGACTTTAAAGGCACCGTAACCTTGCTGGTCAGATATGGTCAGTAATCACAGTTCCATTGTGGCCCCCGCAGGTTGGTTAAATGGTATGAGGGTTCAGTCCTGTCACTGTTAACAGCAGAGTGATATACAGAGGAGAGTGATATACAGAGGAGAGTGATATACAGAGAGAGTGATATACAGAGGAGAGTGATATACAGAGGAGAGTGACATACAGAGGAGAGTGATATACAGAGGAGAGTGACATACAGAGGAGAGTGATATAAAGAGGAGAGTGACATACAGGGGAGAGTGACATACAGAGGAGATTGACATACAGCCTCTCCAGGGAATAAGCACACCCTCCACCACCAGGATCCACTCCTCCACCCATGGGGGAGATGCACAGCCTCCATTTCAAGTGGACCTAACATATTTCACTGTTTCTAGGACTTGCCCAAATGATTGTTAGAAACTAAATTGCAAAGCAATACAGTATATGCAAAAAGGGCAATATATTGCACTAAATCCATTCATACAATATACATGCATGAATTTACAATATGTCTTCCTTTTGTCTTCCCAGTGCAGCTAAGCAGAGATTCAGATTACAGATCCACTATTTGACTGAAGGGGTGATTTCTGCTGTAACACGGTTTCCTTGCAGTTTCCTTGAAGCCAGATAAACCCCTGCCATGCCTTGGTAACCGCTGGTGAACGCCAGCACCGAACCACACAGCCCTTTAATCCATCTAGCAGAGGTCGGCCTCAAATAATGAATGATCACTATTCACTGTAAAAAAATAAAATACAAAAATAAAATAGAATAAAAACCCACTGCATTCACATATTACCACCAACTGGTGACATTTTTTAATTTAGCCTACTGATAATTATAGAGTGGAGTTAGCAGAAGGCATCCTCTGACCACCAGGCTCCACCCCTACCTTGTAGTGCACAGCTAGGCTACAATTGACTAAATTAGCCATTCAGCAGACGCTTCTATCCTCAAGTGAATACAGATACATGCCATTAATGTCCAGATAGGGATTAGGGCATTTTAGGAGACTACAGGTTGGGCTGTGGACATTTGAGGATTGAACCCAGTACCTTTCTGCTGGGAGTTGAAAACTCTGCCACTGCACTACCCTCTCCCCCACACCCACACTATCCTCTGTTGTTACAGGGGATTTCTACAGTCTTTGTCTCCGAGAGTCAACAAACACAAACACATACAGCACAATGAAAGAAAAAAACTCTCTCCAATACCCAGCCTCAAAGCCTCCGGTGTAGAAATGTAAACAGACATGCGTTGGCAGGGTAGGTGGGGGCGGACACATGTATACAAAAAGGTAACGACCATGTCCTTTTGTTATACAAACCCAGCAGGCATGTTTATATTTCTGTTATGGTACAGATCCAGGAACGATATGATACTCTTCCACTAAGAGATGCTGAGAGATGAATTACCGTTCTTGTGAAGAACAGTAATTATGAATAATGTTTAGGTGACTGCACAAGCAAAATCTACTATCTCTGTTTAATGTGTTTAATGTTGAATGGAAATGGTGTTTTTGCTGCATAAACTGAATCAAAGCCTCCCTAGTCCAAGAGAGTAGCCCTGGAGAAGAGGTAGAATGACTCACTCCTATTTCCAAATCAAGACGGAGATTCCCTTTAGTGATTGGAAACTATGTGTGAGTCAAGCGAACCCACAGCCCATAATAGTAGGCCCAAAACTATGAACACAACCTAATCATACAAGAAAGATGTCATTTTTCAACCTCACTGCTATACAAAACAGCACAACAAAACAATGAATCGTGGCGTAAAAAAACATTTTATTATATTTAGCTTGTTACTTCGGTAATCTAAAACGACGTAAAAATATTAGCCTATATATTACAAATACAATATTCATCTTCAAACAAAGAGAAATAAAGAGTAAGAATCACACATTAGGTCATATGGAGGCTGGAACTAGAAAGTCTATTGGTAGTTTGTGCTAGAATGACACGTAATGCAGCCAATCGGGAACCAGCACCAGGACTTGACTTGTAGCTTGATTTAAATAACACAAAAACTAGACCGATGCATGTTGGAAGTTAAACACTCTGCCAAAACACACACACACACACACACACACACACACACACACACACACACACACACACACACACACACACACACACACACACACACACACACACACACACACACACACACACAGTAATTCAAGTGTTGGAAATAAACACTCTCTCTCTCAGCAGAGAGAGCAGACACTTTCCATTCTTTTATAAGTGTTTGGAGAAAGAGCTGCATGTGTCCTTACTGTCAGCCTGGAAGACAAACAGAAAAGATGAGTCAGAGGGAGCCAGACAGGCCCAGTCTAGCACTAAGGAATCCTCTTTCAATGACATGCAATACAAAATTAGATCCAACTTTCTTGTTCAATGACACAGTATAAGTAGGCCAAGCCATACCTGCAAGTCAAGCTTGTAAGTTGTGTTTCTAAATCCTAAACAAAATCATTACTATAATTATTTCTTCAGTGGGTGTCAAATTATGTTTACTCCAAGTCTACTCTAATACAAACAACTATATACGTATGTGGTTTGTACAGCAACATTGACATTTTGTAAGCGAACAAATATTTAAAGGCCCCCTGGACCTGGACTGGAACTAATGCAGATGGCTAATAAATAATGATATAATGGGAATTTAATAGACCCAGAGCAGGGAAAAAGCTATATATATATATATCAGATATACATGTACAGTATATCAGACATATTACCATGATGCTGACCAGTACAGAACATGGGGAGCTAACACGGTGTTTACCTGAACATGGAGGCGGTCACGCCTGGGTGGTGTCCCACAGCGAGGTGTCCTCCTGCATGGCTAGCGTCTGGTTCACAAACCTCAGCATCCCCGACAGAGAGCCCAGGTGCACCTCAGATCCATCCATCTGCTCCCCCTCCCTGGAAACAGACTCCCTCGTGGGGTTTCTGCTCTCCGTCTCGCCTCCCTCCCAAATGGGTCTCCCATCTTCATCCTCATCGTCCACCTTGTCCAGCATGTAGGTGAGTGGGTTGAAGGAGAGGTCTGTGGCGGTGGTGTTAGTGGTGGAGGTGTTGGTGTTCGCCTCCAGGGAACTCAGGCCCTGCCAGCTTTGGTCCACCGGGTCGGGGTAGGGGGACGTGGAGAGCAGCACCGACGACTCCCAGGGTCTCTGTCTCAGGGCTTCCCTTAGCGTGGCCTTCACCCCCGGGGGAAGATCCAGGGACGAGTCGGTGCTGTTGGACCGCAGCCAGTCCAGGGTGGATTTCTCTGGGTCCGATGGCTGTAAGGACGGGGTGGAGCGATGGACGGCAAGGGGGTGGTGAGGGGATTGGAGGTAAGCGTGGATCATGGGCGTGGAGCGCCTGTTGGCTTGTGGCGAGGACCGAGGGTCCTGCGTCGGGGCGTGTCCCGGGGCGTGAGATCGCTGAGGGGAAAGAGGGGGAGGAGCCAGGGGGAGTGTGTCTGGTGCTAGAAGGGGCTTTGGCTGCGGTGTGTACGGGGGGAGAGGGGAGGTGGGCGTGGCGGAGGAGTGGCGGTCCGACGATCGCTCCAGGCTGGACATCCTGGCCTGGAGACGGGTCACCTCCGACTCCTGCATGGAGGGAGGGGAAGACAGGAGGATATACATTCAGAACACTCACCGTACCCCTGGTGCTATTGTAAAGATCACCTGTTATTATAGAAAATATTCTATAATAATAATAAGTGAACTTAAAGTAACGTTCCACCGGCACAGCCACGTTTTTAGTGTCATCATAGTGTGATCATAGTGTCCCAAGCTGTCGAAATGTACACACAAATGTCCCGGTAAAAAGCCATTTGACGGAACATTCCGGGGAATTAAAATAGCCGTATTTTGATCCACTGAATGCATTTCTAAGCAGTTTTTTCATATGTAGGCTTTGTTAGGCATCTACAATGGCTTTTCGGGGCTTCTCCAACGGCAGGACACAGGCAGATGATGATTAAACCGGTTTATTGTAGATTTTGAGATAGTTTGAACAGGCAGAGCAGGTGGTACGTGCTGACATGCTCGCGCTCCTCCTGAGTGTGTTTGCTGGTGGCTGGTTTAACCTGTGAGCCTGATTGGCCAATGCCCCATAGGTGTGCAGCCTCACCCAGCCCCAGAGTCTAATTAGTCTGACTCAGACCAGGTGAGGCTGCTTAAACCAGCCACCAACAACACACACTCCACAGTGTTTTTACAAAAAAGGGCTAAGGTTAAAACAAATATGGAGAGCTTAACCAAATCCCAATTCTAAACTTTTTTCAACAAACTCCTGAAATGTTGCCAGCATCTCTAGACATTTACCCCAGATTGAAAAACTCCATCTCAACTGTACCTTGATGAGCATGGTCTCGTGGGCCATCTCCACCTCCTTCTCCGCCCCTAGGAGCCTGGCGTGGAGCTGGGTGCCCTGGGCTTCAGCCTGGCCTAGCCGGGCCTGGTACTGCTCCAGCTGGGCTTGGAGACCAGCGTTCCGGGCATTGGCCTGGTCCGACTGGGCTCTAGCCTGCTCCGCTTGGGCTCTGATCTGACGGAGCTGTGCCTGGCTCTGCTCCACCTGCACTTGGAGACGACGCACCTCGTCCCGGTTGTGGTCCAGGGTGGTGTTGGTGAGGTCCAGCTGGGCCGTGGCTTGGTCCAGCCGGGCTTGGATTTGCGCGGCCCGGCCGAGGGTGCGTTGATGCTGGGCCCGGGCCTCCTCCAGCTGGGCCTGGCTCTGCTGGAGGCGGGCGCTGAGATCCTCCTGGGACAAGCGCATGGTGGAGGAGATCTGCTCGGAGACCTTCAGCAGCTGCCCTCTGGTCTGCTGCAGGGAGCCCAGCTGGCGGGAGGTTACATGATCAGAGAGCAGGAAAATAATAATAATTTGTATACTTTGACCCTCGCTGTGAATTCATCTTTTTAGAGGAAGTCCAATATGGTGAAACTATGGAGAAAAAAGAAAAAGCTGTGAAAGATATTTACTGGTCTTGTGGTGTGATCACATGACCTGATCACATGACCAGGGGTTCTGTGCGTGCAGTGAACACTTATTGAGCATTTCTTTTGTGGTAGAGTAGGTTAAGTGGGAAAGAAATGGTAGCTGTAAACAAAAACTAAATGTAAACTAAATATAAAAAAGATAATGAGAAAACAGGCTGGATTAAATAAAAATAAAAGTTAATACGAAACTAATACGCTAATATGAAAATAGAGGCAAAGTCGAGGATAGGGAGGGATCAGAAGTAGAAAAAGAGTAAAGAGCAGGTGGCTGTGAGAAGGAGGTGTATGAGGGGCAGGGCTGCACCTCCTTATTGTGCTGCTCCCTCTCCTGCTGCAGCTCCTGCTGGAGGGAGGAGACGAGGCTCTGCAGCCGGGCCTCCGTCTGCAGCCAGTGCTCCTCCTTCACTCGCAGCTCCTCCTTCACTCGCAGCTCCTCCTCCAACACACGCAGACGTGCCTCCTGGTACACACACACGGAGGAAAACACACACACACACAACCACACATGAAATATAGCGGCAGACATGAAACACACACACACACACACACTAAGGCTGCTGTGGGCCTCACCCTCCTGTCTGCCTGCTCCCTGCTGGCCTCCAGCTGTGCAGCCAGACCCCCACAGTGCTGCTCTCGCTCCCCCAGCTGCACACACACACTCTGCAGCGTCTCCCTACACACACACAGCTGCCGGCCCAGCTCCTCACTCTCCTAACACACAGGAGCGCACACACAGTCTTTTAAAGCTAAGTAAAGGTTAATTCCCATGGCTCTCTCTCTCTGAGCGAGAGACCTATATGAGAGCTTTGGGGATGGGGGGAGTGGGGGGGGGGTGTTCGTACCTTCACGTCCCTGCCCTTGAGGAGCTCCTCCTGGGCCTCCGTCAGCTGGCTCTCCCTCTCCTCCAGGCTGCGCTGCAGGGCCTCCACCTTCTTCTCCATCTCCTGGCGGTGGTCCCGGATGACCACGTCCAGCTGACCCAGCTGACGACCAATCAGACGGGAGGGATAGGGTTAGAGGGGGACCCGTCTGGAAGGAATGCGCTTCATATCTCATTGAGGTCGAATTATGTATAGAGGGGTCCTGTGTAGCTCAACTGGTTTCTATTGTATCTTACCTTGTTTGTTTTGTGGTTTTCTGTTACAATACCTGGATTTCCCTTTCCGGCATTAATAAAGTGTTATCTGAACTATCTAGATGAGGGTAGAGGGTTCTCCATGGGGTCACCCATGCTAGGAAATGTTTGCACTCACGGTAATGTAAGAGGTTTTTGGAGGCGGGAAAAAGGCATCCATCAAATTGCATATATTTTATATTATGTAGGGCACACATGCATTGTATATGCATGTGTGTGTGTTGTACCAGTTGTGCACGCTGCTGCAGCTCCCCCTGTCTCTCCTTCAGGGCGGTGTTCATGTCGAGGACCTCGTGCGTTCTCTCCTCCAGCTCCCTCTTGGTGTCCCTGTCTCACACAGACACACACACAGGATGAGGTGGAGGAAAGCACTCTCTGCTCTTGCAATTCACGCACGGTGACTTATAAATTTGGTTCTAGGCTCTTCCACACAACTTGTTCCAACAGGAATGATTACACCTTTATGTATGACACGTTTGACATTTAGCCAGGCAGTGTCACTGCCCGGGAATCAGGGAGGAGGTTAGTCATGATGAGAGATCCACAGTAAGAACATATACTGTGGGCCGCTGGGTTTCATTCACACTGGATTGAAATCGTTAGCGTGTGGCGGTGGTGGCGGTTTTGGGTGCTGGATGTACAGACTGTGCTTGTGGACCGGGGGGTTATGGACTGAGCTTGTGATGTACTGCCCTGACCCGTTTATCTGGGTCGGCAGGCTGAGCAGTAGTAATAATGATAATAGTAATAATAACAATCATCACCACAATAGTTTAAAAAGATGACACAAGCCACGACAAATATTTAAAAATGTAAATAATATTCATCAATCTTAATCAGAATTTTTCAAAATGACAACATAAGTTATTTAACTTCAAACAATGAATCAATTTACAATTTATAAAATGTTAAAAACAACTACCTGGACAGAACTGTAAAAAAAAAAAGAATGGGCAGTGCAAGATCGGACACTAAAAAATATTTGATAAAAACTGAAAAAAAACATCGTAATACGATAAACACACGGCGAGACGTTTAGCATGAAGTAAAGTGGTGATGGTGACAAAAGTAATACGATTCTGCCGTGACCTTCTTACGTATTGACCTCACAAAGTCGATCCCGCTCACATTGTTCACTTGCATTGAAACTCCCTGTGATAACGTGCCGCGTTCTCGTCAGGACATGTATAACACGTATCACACCTCCCGCGTTCTCGTCAGGACATGTATAACACGTAGCACACCTCCTGGCTTCACCTCCAGATGCAGCCAGGGGGTTGGGGGTTCGATTCCCACTGCTTTTTAATCCAGGGCCCGGTAGTGCTTGACCCTCAGCCTCGGGGGCCCACTTAGACCTACATGAATAAGCCTGAATACATACATTAACATTAAAGTCAACATTAAGTGTGTGTCAGTTTTCAATCAGTGATTGTGAGTGATGTGACATGCGGTTTGTCGACTGCAAATTCTGTGTTGTGATGGGCCAATGAGTATTTTGGCACATATCAACAAAGCACGGGTTAAAACAGCCCGGTGCCCGGTCCACGACGGCTAAGAGTAACGCTGCTTTAGGCGACGTGCCGGGCGTAGAATCCTCTTCTGAAACACACAGGAGGGAGTGTAACGTCACCGTCGGCCCTCACCTAAGCTCCAGGCTCAGCTGCTCCAGGGAGGCCTGCCGCTCGTCGGCCGTGCTCTGGGCCGTCTGCAGGACGTCCCGCAGCTCCTGCAGGCGCTCCAGGGCGGCGCTCAGCTCGCCGCGCAGCGCCCGGAGCTGTCCCTCCAGCACGGCCGCCCGCTGCACCGAGCTCCTCCTGTCCTCCTCGCTGCGACGCAGCTTCTCCTCCAGGTCCTCCGCTGGTTGGGGGAAAAGAGGAGAGGAGAGGGGGGGGCGGGGGAAGAGGAGGACGAGGAGGGGGGGGTCGGGGGGGGACAATACCGATAACGGTGTCGTGAATAGGGATAACGAAAATCGTGATAGTCCAAAACTCATTAATCCATGCATCCCAACGCACGGATCACGCGTTCAATTGAATGTATCATCATTATTATTATTATTATTATATAAATCCTACATGACGTAACCCAACACAGTGCCGGTCGTACCCAGGTCAGTCTTCTGGCGCAGCAGGCCCTGGGAGTGCTGCAGGCTCTGTTCCACGCGGCTGATGTGGGAGCTGCTGGCTCGCGCCTCCTTCCTCAGGCGCTGCACCTCCGACTCCATGGAGGTCAGCTGGCCGTGGCACTTGGACATCTCTGTGGTCAGGTTGCTGCGGCAACAACAACAACACGCAAGGGTGGGAGAGAGGGAGAGAGAGAGAGAGAGAGAACAAGAGAGACACAAAACATTAATTAATTGGCAAATCTCTGCAGGAACCTTTTTTGTTTTTTTAAAATAAAGTTTTGAATCTCAAACAAGACAGATGGCAGAGAGACCAAGCCAGAAATAACACATCAACAGCTGAATTCCAAGGTTGTTAAATAGTGTGTGTGAAGTGTAGTAGAAAGTGCGTGTGTTTGTGTACGTGTGTGTGTGTGTGTGTGTGTGTATGTGTGTGTGTGTTTGTTTAACTGTGTTTCTCACAGCTTTGGCCTCGAAAATACACTCCATTATACAAGCATGGCCAGCATCATACAAGCATGGGTGAGTGCAACACCAACGCATGCAGGCAACAGGCAATAAAACCTAGAGAAGGAGGAGTTAGTGACAAGACACCCAGAGCAGACGGTCCCTCTCCAGCCCCACCTTACTATGAGAACAGCTCCCATCTCCGACCCCTCGGCTCCACACCACTTCACTTAAAATCAAATATCAACCTCCTGCCCAAAAAATACAAAATAAATGGCTTCAAAAAAGGTCATGGCCCATGCAACATGGCTGTCGCGTGGATTCAAAAAAGGACACTAAATACGAAGACGAAATATGAAAGGGTGAAAATGCGTGCGAGACATCCGATTGCATCCTCAAGTTGCAAGGGAGGAGAAGCTGCAATATATAGAGACGCCCTATCAAACGGCTGGGTGGGGGATCCCGGGGGGAGGGGAGGGAGGGTGGGAGTTAGAGGAAGTGGCACCTCGCACGCATACGCATGTGTGTGTTACTAGTCATAAGACCCCCGCGAGCCCTGCAGGGTTCTAAGGGTATTTTCCTTCCTGTGTTTTACCATTGTACCCCTGAGCAAGGTACTTAACCCTGAGTTGCTCCAGGGGAATGTCCCTGTGAAGACCAAGGTGTCATCAGAATATGACGATGTGAAGTTACTTATGTATCGTGGTTTACTGAGGCCTTTGCAGAACACAACGTAGCTCTCGTGTCTGTGATTCCTCAGAACCAGACGGATAAGACAGAAATATACTGATGTAAGCATATACTGACATAGGTCAGCCTCAGACAACAGGCCAACATTAGTGTCTACTGTCTCACCGCAGCAGTGAAGCAACATGTACAGAATATATTGTTGTATCGTTAGATTATCATTTTGTATTTGAAATCAATCTGAATTATTCCCTCAAATGTATCACCAAAGATTTTGAAATATAACAGTTACCTATAATAAAACTTGACAACAGGACTTGTTCAATGCTTTGAAACTCAAATGTATTTGTAGATGCTATGAGTAGTGTGTGTATATATATATATATATATATATATATATATATATATATATAAGACACTAATGTCTCCTTCACCACATAACCAATGAGCCAACTGCTAAACTGTAGCTGTTCATCAAGTCTTACCCGACGGTCTCGGTGAGCTGCGTCGCCTGCTGGCTCATCTCCTGCACCTCCCTCTGGCCGTCCTGCGCCTCCCTCTCCCTGCTCCTCGCCTCCTCCTCCAGGGAGGCCCGCGCCCGCTCCAGCTCCTTCTCCAGACCAGACACCTGGGTGGGTGACGGGGGTCCGAATGATCAGTTGGCGGCAAAACTCTCAACCCCGAGTCGTCTGAAGCGTGAACGTTACTTTTCCTAATACTCATCCGGACACTAAATGATCTGCTGTAAGACATCTAGAGGAAACGTAGTTTGAATAAAACGATAGAATGAATGATATAATAATATGATGTAATAGAATTATACAGTGTCTGTTGCGCCACTGGGGGCTAACAAAGCTCTGACGATAACAATTGATAATGAAACACTAACAGCAAACTGAATGTACTGCCCCTCATTTAGATAAGCCCCTCGACCAATACAATGCAAATACAAACGCAGCCTCGAATGGGACTTTGTCTGAAATGTGTAAATACAGAACACTGTGCTGCTGTCTGTGTTTCTGTTGTGAAAGACACGAGCAGACCGGCTAAAAAGATCTGAGATGCGCCCACCATTTTCCCCAGCTAGAATCACACGCTCAGATATGTTCTGTACCCCCGAGCTGTAGCGCAGGCCCACAACAAGTCTTCATGTCCCGGTTATGTCAGTGAGTTCAGATTGTGTGTGAAACAGAGGCGCTCAGGAGTTAATCTGTGTGTAATGTGTGAATTAAAACCCTTCCCTTGCGTGACGAGTGTGAAGGGAAAAAGTTAAGTATATGACATGATATGATGATATAAGATGATATGATATGATCATAATGCAGAGGCCCGAAATGAACCCTCGCCCTTGTATTAGGAAAGGACCAAAACCACAGACGATGTATACACAGACGCCGCATTGATTCGGCCTGTTGCTGTGATAAGGCGACGTCGCCGCCATGTTGGTGTGTCCAAGGCTGGCCTGTAAACACGTACAAGTAAGACGGGGGGAGCTGCGGTTTTTCTGGGTAAAAAGCACCATAACGTTTACATTTCTCAACCGATTTCAATGAGTCGTTTTCATATTCAAGAGTTTATGATCTACGTGGAGTACAAAAAAATGTTGCACTCATAATCATAATCATAATCATCCTCATTACACCGAGACAAACACGTGGAACCCGTGGTCATTAGGATAGACGTTCTGTTGTGGAAAGTCAGAGCCAGTTGGGAACGTTTAGGCCAATGGAATGCAGCCGGTGCAGACCGTGGAATGGGTTGAGACAATAGGAGGATGCATTCCAATGCATGTCATGTGGTCACGTACTAAACTCATTTCATAAATAAACACACACAGAAAGCATCGCCTGGCATAACCCTGGCAGTGTTAACGCCACGCTCTACCGGTTGAGCTACAAAGGACCACCTGTAGCACAGTTTCCACAGACATCCCCCCCCCCCCCCACAAACCTCAAGGAGAGGAGGTGGAGGAGAAGGAGAAGAAGGCCGACCCTGCACCCCCGCCCACCTGTTTCTGGAGCAGGCTCTGGCTGTCCTCCAGCTCAGCGATGCGGGCGGAGCTTTCCGTCAGCATGGCCTGCTGCTGCTGCAGGGATAGCTGGAGCTGCAGGGTCTGCTGGGTGGAGGTCTCACACCCCAAGGCGGCGCTGCGGAGCTTCTCCTGCAGGTAGGAGATCTGGTGGAGGGGGGGGGGGTCACAGGGTCAGGATGAACACATGCAATGGTGTTTTTTGATTTGCGTTTGTGTGGTTGAGCGTTCTTGGTGCAGACTCCACCAGCCGCAAATCACCCAAGTGGGTGCTACTATACACGCGCACACACACACACAAACACACACACACACACACACACACACACAAACACACACACACACACACACACACACACACACACAATCAGTCAAACTTTATTTACACAGCACTTTTTGGGCAAAACTGCAATACCACAGTGAAACAACAGAACAAGAACACGAAATAAAATGACTTGAAATTAAACAAACAAGCAAACAATTAAACCAAACATCTGAATGACAGACAATCAGAGATACGTTTGAGAGGTCGATTTATACTACCTTTATAGGGTTTCGTTCAAAAGCATCATGTCATTTCACCCACAGGTCACTCCATGTCAAATGTGTTTGCATAATCCACACAGGATCACCACCACCACCACCACCATCACCACCCTCTTTCCTAATGGTCTACTTGGTTTCGTGAACCAGCTGTTGGTACCAACCTTGGTGGCAGACTGGTCCGCCTGCTCTTTGAAGCGCTGCAGTGCCTCCTCGCTATGCTTGAAGGCACTCTCCTTCTCCTTCAGGAGTCAAACACAAACACAACTCATTACCACAAAATCTTACCCCAACTCCGTCATTTGACAGAGTTGATGACGGAGTTGGGGTAAGATGTATCATCCGGCGGACAAAAGTAGCGGGGAAATCTAGATGCAGGCAACATGGAGGAAAGATAAACGTTGTTCATTACAACCCACAACCCACGTTGAAATGACCCATGGTTCCCCTTTAAAAAAAACGGAATGCTAAAAAAACAGGTTGCCAATGACTACCATGCTTGAACAGCTACCACAGTCCCTGTCTTAACACAGGTTTCTGAAGGAAAGCCTGAGTGAACCGAATGGGAGTGAAGGTGAAAGTGAGTGGGAGATGGAGTGGGATGCTGACCTGAGCCAGCTCCTCCAGGGAGGCCCGCAGAAGGGCTGCTCCTCTCTGGGCCTCGTCCACCTCCTCCTGGGCTGAGGAGAGCTCCTGTTGCAGCTGCAGCTTGCAGTAGCGGGCCTCCTCTATGGACAACTGCAGCTGTTCCCCCCCCCCCCGGGGGAGAGAGGAGGAGGACATGCTGTTAGTACTGAGAGCATTGAGGGCTTTCAGAAAAGGCTTTTGTGGATTTCACTGAAAACACAAACTGTATACACACTGTACATTTAGAGTCTGAGGGTTAAACGTTATATAAATGATATGAATGTAGAAGAAAATGACAAGCTGGAAATGTTTTTGCTGTATTTAGTCATTTGGCAGATGATGCCTTTATCTAAAGCGATACAGTACAGTGCATTCAGATGCATGTCACTAAATGAGCAGGTAAGGGTTAGGCATCTTGCTCAAGGCTGCCTACAGGTAGACTGCGGACATTGGGGTTCGAACCCAGAACCTTTCAGCTGGGAGTCAAACACCCTAGCCACACACTACACTATCCTGCCCCCGTGTTAGGATTGAGTGATCTTGTATTTAGAGACATCCAAACCGCCTACATTGCATTAGCTTGCTTCAGCTATGAGTTATAAAGCAGCATGTTTGTATGCGTTCCGTCTGTCAGACTCCTCTGGGATTACCACTTCTATCTGGTGCTGGAGCTGGTGGGTCTGCTGGTTGTGGTTGTGCTGACAGCGGTCCAGGGCCTGCTGCTGCTCCTTGTGCTTCTTGGACACGGTGGACTGGTAGTGCTGCAGGCTGCTGCTCTTCTCCTGGGGCAGCGGTAGCGGCACACACACCACACCACACCACGCCAGAAGGGATTACACACGGACAAACCAGAGGAAAACCAAGTCACGGAGTGTAGACCAAAAAGTTGCGGCTGCTCTTTCTAATAACGAATTAGTGAATGAATGGATCAATAAATATAGAATGAAATCTGTTATGTTGTTTATGTCTTATGTTTGGACCCCAGGAAGACTAGCTGACTACAGTGTTTTCAGGTAAGAAACAGATAATCAATCAGTCAATCATCAATACAAATAATAAATAAATAAATATCCACAAATCAGGCATTCATTGTGTGCATTGTGTTACCATCAAACTATCAGGTGTAATGTGTAGCGGGAACTGAGTGAGTGTGCGTGCGTGCGTGTTACCAGTAGCTGTTGCTCCAGCTCTGTGTTCCTCAGTGCGGCCTGGGTGTAGGCAGAGGTCTTCTCCTGGAGCTGTTTCTCCAGCGCGGCTATACGTGCACCCTTCCTCTTGAGCTGAAGATGAGACGCAAGACTTAGAGCGTCTGCCAGCCATGGACTAAACACAGCGGGTTAGAGCTAAAGATAGCTAAAAACAATAAAGTGCACAAGTCAGTTTATAGCAGGGGTGTCAAATATACGGGCCCGGGGGGGGGCAATTTGATAAAATATTATTGATTTCTTCACTTTATCCACAATCACCAAAAAAATCTGTTGTAGTTCCTACAAATAACCACTAAGCTGCACTAGATGGCCGCTCTTGTCAACGTGTCCCTCCCTCTGACTGGCTGTGCAGAAAACCCGCAACATTCTGAGTGCACCTGACCCGGTCTAGCAAGTGGTGTTCCCTGCTGTGGAACCCAAGTGAACGTGATCTTCAAATAAACAAGATGTCCCGCTGACAGAAAAGAAAATTTGATGCAGAACAACGTGTATTCCAAGAAAAATGGAACAATTTTGTTCACTGAAATAAACGTCAGAGCAAGTGACTTTAATCTTTGACGCCACAACGAGACAAATCACAAGCCAAAACTGTCCAGCTACGCAAAGAAAAGGTAAAAGAGTTGGTGTCTGCTCTCAAAAAACAATCAACATTTTCCAGTGGTCGTGAGATAAACAAAGCTATTGTATCAGCGTCGAAGCCATACTCTGAGGGGGAGTTTGTAAACACTTGTATGCTGAAGGCCGCAGAGCTGGTGTGCCCTGGCAAGCGACAGACTTTTGCTAATATTAGTTTGCTGAGAATACTGTGGCAGGAAGAGTCGGTGAATTGGCAGATAATCTGAACAGTCAACTGAAGAACAAAGTGGAGTCGTTTGTTGCTCTTTCAATTGCAATTGATGAGAGCACAGACGTTAAAATGAACCATGTCATGGATGTAGTGATAAAAACTGTTGATTTCATTCGAGCAAGAGGGCTGAACCATGGCCAGTTTGACAGTCTGTTAAAAAGCAAACACATACTGTATGCCATGGTCTTCCATACCATACTGAAGTAAGGTGGTTACGCCGAGGGATGGTGATCAAACACTTCTTTGAACCGCGTGAGGAAATTGGACAATTTATGACTTGTGACGCATCATGACAGACTATTATGAAAGCATTTGTGCTTTTGAGCTGTCACTGGCATTGTGGGAGAGACAACTTTCTGAGGGCAACCTTTTCCCGCTGTAAAATCTACCGTTGATGGGAGATGCAGATGGATCAATATGTGGAGATGATCGAAAGACTGAAAAAGGAGTTTCATATGCTTTTTCGGGAGTTCAGGGACCTGGAGGCGGAGCCAAGACTGTTTCGCTCACCCTTTTCAGTCAAGGTTTCTGTTGTTTTGGTTCATACGTTTAATCGTGCGATTGTTTTGCTTCAACGGAGGACACTAATGTCATGGATCTTGGCAGCATTCTACATTCAGACCACCGTGTCCACACCACAGTGCCGGCCTCCCAACACCCTCACCTCTCTCTCGGTGTCTGTGGCACGGCCCGTCTTCTCCAGCAGCTGGGCGTGGAGGCCCTGGTAGTGGGAGGCTCTCTGGGCCATGGAGGCCTGCAGGGAGGACACCTCCTCCTGGGTCCGGCTCAGGCGCTCCTGCAGCCTCTGGACCAGGCCGCTCTGGCGCACCCGGTCGCCTTCCAGCGTCCGCAGCACTGGCAGCAACTGCTGGTAGCGCTCCCCTGGGTGGGGGCGGGGGGGAAGGAGCAGGGTGGATATTTAGACAGACAATAACCACCAATTCAATAATGGATCTTTTTCTTTCACCTGTGTCTGACATACATAGATTTCTACAACCGCTTCAAAAGACCAAACACTGAATGGAGGCAGAATGTGTATGCTAAAGCAGTGGTTCTCAACTGGGTCGCAGAACATATGACAAACCGTAATCAATAGAAAGAAGCCCATGAAAACGAATTAATGTTTCAATGTTAATTAATGTTTCAATGGCTTACTATTTCATTGAGTTTAGCCCCAATTGTCGCAGCTTTTTGTTTGCTCCATGTTTTTAACTACATGAAGGCATCGTTGATTACTGCAATATTGGTAAATACATTTCTTATTTTTGGGTCGTGACTTAATGACTAATGACACATGTGGGTCCTGATGCTAGACCAGTTGAGAACCACTGGTCTAATGACATGTTAAAATGAGTTAATTATATATATATATTTTATTTTTTAAAGAGAAAAATAAAAGATTGTTTCTTATTCCTATCATGACCTGAATCAAAGTATATTTTGCCATTACCTGGCTTTGGGTTCAGTAGCTGTGCATTTACTGAGTAGTCCACTGGGGGCATCAGACACGGCCTGACACAGAGAGGCCCCTCTGGACCCTGTAACAACAACAACAACAACAAACATTACAAACTAACAACAGGGTTGAAAGAAACACAAGTGATAACATAAGATGTACGTTATTTATTAATCCCAGACGGGAAATTCAGGAAAGGTTTCAGGGAAATTCAGTGCAACCGGTTTCAGTGTAAGATAAGATAATATAACACTTTAATCCCGTGATTATCCCGTGAAAATCACAGCAAAATAAATAACCAAGATCTAGCCCCCCCTCCGCCCCTACCTCTCGGAGATGCAGCAGGGCCAGTATGGCCTCCAGGCTGCCCAGCTCCGCCTGGCTCTGCTGGGCATCCCGCAGGCCCTGGGCCAGCCTCTGCTCCAGGCCGTGGCACGCGCCCCGCAGCTCCTCCAGCTCCTGGAGGAGGCGGCGCCGGTCGGTGGCCTGCGTCGCCCGCTCCCCCAGCTCCCTCTCCAGCTGGGAGGTCCGACGCCCTGCCTCGTCCAGCCGGGCCTGGAGGTCGGAGCGGTCTGAGAACAGGGACCGGGCCTGCCTGACCTCCTCCCTGAGCTGGCTGCGAGAGGGATTGTGATTAAATAAAAAAGGAAATTAGTTGTTTAAGTTAATGTTAAGAGTAGGAGTCTATTTGTAATAATTGTGTTTAATTTGTTAAAATATGATGTTAAAATATATGTGCAGCTCATCATACCACACCATCTACATGATGACCTATACCTGATCGTCTGGTTCTGCTCGGCCTTCTCCTTGTCCAGCACAGAGCACTGCATCTCCAGGTCTTCCTTCTCTCTGTCGCAGACCACCAGACTCTCCTTCACCCTGCTCTCGCTCTCCAGCACCTGCCAGGCACAGATCAGTTGAAATCATGACAACATATTATAGATTTTAAGATTCACTTTACAGTGACATTTATATGAGGTCACCTTCTTGAGCTTGAGGGATATTGTCTCCTTGTACTCTTTGTACGCTTCCTTCAGTTTCTCAGCATTGTGCAGCGCTTGGTTCCTCTGTTGCTCTGCCCTGAGAGCAGGTTAGATGAGACCAGTGATGACATGAGGATATTATACAGCATTTTGTGATTCAGTTTGAGCATAAGGAGCACACGGAATTCCCAGGTTAAATCGGCAAGACACCAGGGAAAATATTGATAATATATTTATAAATGTGTCTCTCACACGATAATATAACATACCCTGTTTAAGGTGTTCACATGACAATGTACACTGAATAACGATCGAGTTGTCTAGGTGTTTTAACTGCATTAAACTCCAGCGTGAAACAAAATTGCTTAACCCACCTAACGTGTGATAAAAGTGAATAATTCCACTGATTGCCTAAACCACATTAAGAACGGTGTATTTGTGTGCATGTTATCGCCCTGATCGACCTCACAACAACAACAAACTGAAAGGGCATGAGAAGACAAGAGCGAGGGGAAGGAGCCAGACCGTTTTCCCACTGCGGTCCTGGTGTCCAGCTCCAGCCTCAGGTCCTCCAGCTCCAGGGTCAACTGGTTCACCAGGCTGTCACTGTGGGCTGCGGCCTCCTCAGCTCGCTGCACGCTCAGCTCAGAAGCCCTGCAGAGGACACACAAGGTGGGCAGGACACTAGTAAAGACCCCGTGGTTGGACTTTTTTTTCCTTTTATCATTTTGTTTTTTTCCTTTTTATATAATATCAATGGTATATTAATGAATTACAATGTTTATCTTTTATGTGAATACTTGGTTATATGAATAATGGGTTCTATTGTATACATTTCTGTCATTCAATATGTTTGACTATGTTTTGCATGTGCCTAATGCAGGGAGGCAAAAAAAGAAGCAGAAAATATATTTGTCTTATAGAGTACTTCAAACTAGAAGGCAGAAAGTATCTAAATCAACTGTAAACTGTAACTACATTAAATTACTACGCATGCATTTACACAAGGTTTATCATGTTAAAGGTTATAACGTAACCTAGCCGTCCAATGATGCCCATGCTGTTCTACTAAACCCCGGTATTCCCAGTACTAGTATTCGCTAATTAAGAGTTTCTAGGAACCACAACACTGGTCAACGGGCTGCTCTGTGTGGACTGAATCTGATTGGCTCACAGCGTGTTACCCAACTAGGTTACCTTAGTTCCAAGGCCAGGGCCTCCAGCTCCGCCTCCAGGCTGAGGATCTGCTCAGTCAACACAGACACATTACCACTCTCACCACCCACCCTGGACCCCAGCAGGCGGATCTGGGTGAGAAACACAGACACATTCAGGATCCAATACTTATGTTGGCTTGTAACGTGGATAGAGAATTGATAGAGACCAAGAATCATTCAAATAACATTTAGAAAATACTGTCTGCTATTTCAAAACCTAGAAAGAAATGAATCAGCAACTGATGCCTATGTCAATTTACATTTCAGTCAAGATCCAATAATTGGAAGTCAACACACTGATGGCTTGAGGCTTCACCTTGGACTTGGAGGAGGCCAGCTCATACTGAGCAGACTCCAGGTGAGTGATGAGCTGCTGGTTCTGCATGGTCAGACAGGCATTCTCCTGCCGCACACAGCCCAGCTTCTTCCGGGCGGGGGCCGCCTCCATGTCCTCCGCGGGCCTGGCCGGGGCAGCCTTCTGGGGGGGTGGGGGGCTACAGGAGGTCTGGAGGAGAGAGAGAAATAAGCATGAGTGATGAGACAAGAAAGCGTGTTCGACTCCAAGCCAAAAGGTTCTGGGTTCGATTTCCGATGTTCGCAGTCGACCTGCAGGGATCTTTGGGAGATCCCTAACCCCCCTACCTGCTTAATGACCTGTATCTGCAAGTCATTGTAAGTCGAGTATACACATCACATTACACATTCTTAAACATCTACTCTTCTTTGAAGATCTCTGTGCGTTTTCAGTTCTTATGAATTGAATTATGTATGAAACCAGCATAGGGTACATATACACTCTTTTTTTGTTGCAGATTTGAATTAAGCAGCTTATGTACGCCATTATACGTCAATTTTAAATGAATTATATCACTGCATATCAGGAAAGTTATGGTGCAAATGTTCTGTAAATATCAACAAAACCTCAGGCTTGAAGGCAGCGTCAAATCCTCCAACCTTGGATTTGGACGATGGGGGGCTCCCGTTACACTGGCTCCCGGCTACTGCAGGTGCAGGACCGGCGCCGAGGGGCACCTGGTGGTCTCCGTAAATCTTCTAAGGTCAAGCGACCTGGAAATCCGACGGACGGACTATGCTGCAGAGAGGGGTCACCGTCATGTCGTTCTGATTGGCTGTAGTAAAAGTTAAAGCACAGAAACAAAACAAGAATGGCTTCTGATGACGAGAATGAAAAAAGGGCGTAACTTGGTAGTCACTGGCAGTATATATATATATCAGAGGACAATATGAAGAGAACTAAATCCGGTTGCAACAAGGGGACCGGGTAGAAACTTAACAATGGCTTATTCAAGTATTTATTCCAATGAGGAACGTACGTACCTCTGTTGTTCTCCCACACTTTGCAGGCTGATCTCCGTAAATCTAAGTCTAAGACCACATCTTAGATAAGGTGTCCCTCGTTTTCAAACATTAGTACATAGCCTACAAAGCTCCATCAAATCAGCAACTTAAAAAAACACACTTGGCAATTGTCCCTCAATAACATCGCAACCGTAGGCAGTTCAAGTGAAGTGTAAAAAAAAAGTATTTAAAAAGTAACGTTAGCTACACATGCTGGTTGTAAACAAGGCTTATTGCCGCATCAACAGGTTGCTATCGCGCATGTTTGGAGTCGGATTCAAACCACTAGTTTTGTAAATAACATCGAGTTAATGACAAGCATCGATGAAATAATTCATTTCTAAAACTTTTCGCATTTCGAAATTAGCGGTGCATCGCAACCACAGATGGCAACTGTAAACTTGTCATGTACACACAACGGGCGGACAGACACTTCCTGTGAATCTCAACAAGCCGCTTCGGGATTGGACAAGAGAAAACCGCTCCGAATGTGATTGGCTAAGGGGCTGTGAAGCCGGGGAATATAGCGCGTTCAAATACAGCGCGTTGAGAACTGTCATCAACACTCAGTACAAACTTAGTTTGGAATATTTTACTTTATTTTCTCTTTAAAAGTGTTACTTGTAATTCCCACCAACAAAGTACTAAATGTAACAAAACAGATGCAACAGCATTCAAAATAGTTGTAGAAAGGTTTCCTTTGGCCATAAAACCCTTTTGTGAAAACAGTGGCGGGTCAAAGGCAATACTCAATGTACATTTAATGTCATCATTTATGTGATAAACACGATGAAATCCCCACAATGTTCAGGGTACCGATTGATCACCAAACAAGTTTACTTAAAACGACTGATTTTAGAAAACGCACTGATTATAGACAAATGGGACTAAGAAATGTTTCTGTATGTAACCAAAACTGTAAACCTGATACAAAAATACTGACGCCGAAGTGAGCGTTTCTGCGTTTTTATCCTGAGTGTAGTATGAAAATAAGCGTGAAATAAAAGCAAAAAAGCTTTCAGAACGGTAAAATAAACAGCACCTGTCTTACAAAAAAAAAAGCCTGGGCCAGAAAATTAATTGCATAGGCAGCTTAACAAATTAAATAAAAACAAAGTTATATTCTGAAGAGGCTGAAGAGCATTTCCTTAAAACCCATGCTTGAATTTATTGGAATGAAGGACAACCCATACTTCAAAAATATAACTTTCTATGTTCAATACTTTTAAATCAGTTCAAACTATAAGACAATGACAAGCTACAGTGTTTATGCTTTCAGGTACAGACATGAAGTAAAACCTTTTGGGAAGCACATTAAAAGAAAAAAGAAAAAAGTTGGGGCAAATTGACGTCACACTTATAGACGGAAATAATACTGTTTTATTAAGAGAGACCAGTCTTCGGAATATGACACTAATGCTTAAATGGCTGGTAGATATATGTTCTTCCCAGCAATAAAATTGAAATATATATAAAACAAATTAAATTAGAATTACTGCCTTAAATGAATAGAGGATATGAAAGCAGAATGAACGAGATGATAGTCGAGTAGAAAATGATATGTGCAATTGAATCCAAGAAGAAGAAAAATCACAGAAAGCCGTATTAGAACACAGGAGTAGAAAATCAAATAGTATACCTTTATATAAAATAACAGGTTTGCAGCCACACAACATTTCGGTTTTGCATTCCACCTGAACTCTAACTACTCACCAATCATCAAAGGATCACACTTTCAACACAAACCAATGAATGGACCGTGTTCACTCTGCTCAAAGCAGGTACTCACAGCTGCGAGTTGATAGAGGATATCGGTGATAAATACCAATGAGTTTTTTTGTTAATTTGGTATGAAATCAATGAGCTAGTTTTTAACCAGTTTGTGAACATTTTGCGAAACAATTTTCAGCTTTCAAAACAACCTGGAATTCAAACTTTGCTAAAAGAAATAGAAATAAAATAACAATAGGTATCCACAGATACACTCTGTGAATACCTAATAAAAGTCGTGGCTTTAGAAAACATAAAACATAATACAGAATACACACAAGTAGAGTAGATGGATCAGTGACGGGCATAGTGCAGTGTTCGGATATTTGGCTAAATGTTGCTAATGTTCGGTATTCAATGAGAACTCAGTGTAAAGAAACACAAATGAAACTCACCGTCGGAAGACGCGAGCAAACGACGGCTTTGTGACACGTACCCTAATCTCCGTTTGTAAACACAATGATGCGCGTTTACAGCCGTTACAGTAAGTGTTACCGTCGACTACGTTTCTCCCTTCTGAACAGAACCCAAAAAAAAAAAAGAAGGGAACATTTTAATGCTTTGAGGCGAGCCGTGTAAAAAAGACCCAAAAAAAACACAACCTATTGTGTTAGCGCTGGTAACGATGGATCAGGTGAGGCTGTGTGAGTGAGAGAGAGAGACTAAGAGGCGGTGACTCCCTCCCACTCCACCAGGTACTGGACCTTTCCGTCCAGAGTGACGCGCCGGGCTAACACCCGGTACTTCTCCCCGCACGCCAGGCGCCCGGCCGCGCCGAAGTAGCTGCTGATGGAGCTCTTGAGGTTGGAGATCTGGCCGTGGGCACCCAGGCCGTGCACTATGTCTGTGGAGGGAAGCCCCGGCTGGAGTCCGGACGTCTCTGTGGCGGAGGTGGCGATGGTGGGGGGGGCCGTCAGCTGGCGCGCCGGGGGTGGGATCTCTGGGTTGGGGGGCTGCAGGGCCCGCCGCGGTCGTCCGCGTTTCCTCTTGACGGGTGGCTGGGAGACGGGCATCACGGGGGCCGCGGCGTGTGGCTTCTTTAAGCTACAGAGGCTGGCGGGATTAGAAATACACAAGTGTGATTTTGTGGCATCCGAAATGGAGGTTGACTTGTATTTAGTTGGAAGAATGTTCTGCATTAACCCCAAAGCACAAGGCCGTGTCGGGACAGACACAAAATTATATTTTTGAATTTTTGCGTAATTTTTTTTTTTTGAGTCCTATACGAAGTGAGCAGAAGTAAATACTGCCCTGCTGCACTGGCACTCCATGTGCTTTGTTAAAACAATATTGACTCTTTGTTTTTTGGGTCACGCGGTTCACAAATATGAACCGCTTTAGACCTACCTGGACTGCCTTGAGATGCTAGTTGAGGTAGTTTCCGAGGTACTCAGGGCACCTATTGATTCCACGTCTGAGGTTTGAGAAGATGGCAGAGAGCGATCACTCCTGGTGAAGTGGAGAAGCAGGGGACTATGGTTAAATCCTACTTCGGCTCAATCCTAACATCAATATCACCAACAGCCAGACAGTCGTGAGACAAGATGGTACCGGCTCCAGACTCATTCTCTGTACTCACTTGCTTGAGGTTAAGAGATCCGTGGAATGAGAATCCATCAGTTGAGGCTTCCTCAGCTCCTGTGATTACAAAAAAAAAACAAAAAAAAAAACAGCTTACACCTGCCATTATACTCATGGATATTACCACACATTTTACATCAGGCACTGATGTAAAATGTTTGCGCATTTACTATGCAAGCTTGCCAACTCACAATAGGGAGTTGGCTCCTTATCTTGCATAACCAGATTTGTGCAAGAGGAAAGAAAATATCTTGTTCCAATGAGTTGCAGTTTTACTTTGCCCCAGCTGAGCTAGATGGTCTGGCTCCACGAGATTACCCAGCACACACACACGCACAGACCCACACCCACACAGACACAGACACACCCACAAGTACCTGAGAGAGGAGGTCCGTGGAATGGCGTAGCTTAGCAAGTGTCTCTGGCGACTGTGTGCCCTGCTTCCTCTTCTTCACTGTTCCATTGGTTACTGCACTGGATGTCCAAGACCAAATGCAACACAAAATAAATCTGTGATACCCTGCAATGTTTGTTCTGTTGAATAATCAGATATTTTCAAGCAGCACTTGTATGTCGATTTCGTTTACTGCAACGTACTTTAAGTCCAGGCTCAATGTAGGGCACGGTGTTGAGATTATATATAGACCTGGTAAGCGAGTGCCCATAAATGGCAGTGGAACCCCGGCCATGGAATGGTCACTTAGCAACAAACTAGTGGGACTCGTTGACATAGAATGGTTGTTGGCTTGTTGTTAGCAAAAACATAATTACTATGAAAAGCCTGGAAATGGGACAGAGACTACAAGAAAAAAACAATTTGTCCCAGAGATAATTTACTGTAGGAGTGCAGGAAGGACCCTGCTAACATATTATTTAGCCTCTTTTATCCAAAAGCATCTTGTATTGAATTTGAAGACAGGTAGCCATCTTGCTCAAGGAGGCCTACAGGTCGGCCACAGATATTGGGGATGAAACCCAATACCTTTTGACTGGGGGGGTCCAACACCCAGGTCACTACACAATCCTACCCTACAAGGGAATCAATAGGTCATCACTAGGACTATATTACACACTGGACCCAACAGTCCCTGGTGTTAGAGAGGGGTTTGGTGGGACTATATTATACAGTGGACCCAACAGTACCTGGTGTTAGAGAGGGGTTTGGTGGGTCTATATTATACACTAGAGACCCAACAGTACCTGGTGTTAGAGAGGGGTTTGGTGGGACTATATTATACACTAGAGACCCAACAGTACCTGGTGTTAGAGAGGGGTTTGGTGGGTCTATATTATACACTAGAGACCCAACAGTACCTGGTGTTAGAGAGGGGTTTGGTGGGTCTATATTATACACTAGAGACCCAACAGTACCTGGTGTTAGAGAGGGGTTTGGTGGGACTATATTATACACTAGAGACCCAACAGTACCTGGTGTTAGAGAGGGGTTTGGTGGGTCTATATTATACACTAGAGACCCAACAGTACCTGGTGTTAGAGAGGGGTTTGGTGGACTTGCGTCCCTTGATGATGATCTCGTGAGAGGCCCTCTCCGGGGCCCGGTTGGTTGGCTCCTCGGAGCTGGGCGGGGCCGGAGGGAAACGGATCCGCAGGCCAAACAGGTGCTTCTTCTTCTTGATCTCCTTCCCAGACATGAACCTGGGGAACCAGGAGAAGACAGGACAGTGGAGAAGAGACCAGTGTAGGTGGAGTTAGTCCGCTATGTCTGAATTACTAACATTTTCTTTGAATCATATTTGTCTTTTGAAATTAGGCAAACTTTAAGGTTTTTCAACACGAAAGACTAAAGTGAGGCATCGACAAAGACATACCTGCTGCTGTTCTTATTCAGTGCTTCCAGAATGTGTTCGTATCGCTTTGTTTTCGGTGCGTTGGCGAGCTGCACGGACAACACAGGTGACATTAGGTGAGATAAGGAGTTGACCGTGCAGAGTGTAGTCAGTCAGGAACGGTCAAAAGGGTTTCGGACGGCGACGCCCCCTCACCTCGCCCAGCTGCAGGAGGTCCCAGTTGTCGTTGATGTAGGTCATCAGCTCTATCTCAGAGTCAAAGTACTTCTTCTTGTGGATAATGCTGAGATTATACAGACTCAGGTGGGCCACATCCTCCCTGCGGCAGAAATGTAGAAATTAAGGAATGCACAGAAAGCAGGAGTACTAGCCTGTTGTTATGTCATTGTGTTTTGTCTGCTCAAGTCTTGTGGTCCATTGCCAACCCGCTCACACATTCAGGTCAACATGAACGGCCCAGTATCGCTCACCATCGCAGAGGAAGCCGTCTGAGATACTCCGGTCCACAGTTGCAAACTGAGCAAATGAACAGGTAGAACCTGAAATGTAGAAACAATTTGATTTAATTCAAGAATAAAGAAGGCGACCGTATACTTGACAAAATGAGAATAGCGACGTATCCAACACATGTATTGAGAGAAACGTATATCAAATATAGTAATATAATATTAATATAGTAGTACTAAATCCAGCGGCAAAGAAAGGTAGAGAGGCTGGGTCTACCATAAGTGAATAAAGCCAATATTCATACCTGTCTCCAGAGAGCATGGGCATCTGGAAGCATTGCAGACACGTCTCGTGGAACCACTGCTGACACCGGTTACACTGCAGCATCTTCAGGTACCACCTGACCAGAGAGAGAGGCGTTGAAAGGACATGGCAGACCTCTGGCCATCTATGGATGTCAAGGTAACCTGGTAGAGCATGCCATCAACACAGCCTGGGGTTCGATTCCCCACTGATGCTAGGAATGCATGCACTCAAGATATTGTGGCATATATATTCAATATGCATTTACAATAATAGCCATTAACCATAAAAGTACAAAAATAACTCGTTAATAAATTGTTAGAAAAACTGAAGAAATAAATAATAACTTGCAACCCTTATGTGAATGCTTTTTTGGTTGGGAAATAAATATCATGACATCACTGAGGGAGCAAGTATGGCGAGTGTGTCTGCATTAGGGCTCATTAATAAGCCATTACTACTAGGCCTATTTATCATTTAGTCATTTAGCAGATGCTTTTACCCAAAGCAACTTACAGTGAATACAGACGCATTTAATTAAGGAGCTGGTAGGGGTTGGACATCTTGCTCACAGATGCCTACAGCTAGGCTGTGGAGGGAACCTTTTGGATGGGACCACGCTGTACCCTGCTGCCCACGGTTACTCACTCTCCGGGGGCTCCGCAGTAGCAGTAGCTCTGCTGGACGTTGGTCTTGTGGCCCTGGTCCCACAGCAGGTCCTCCAGGTGGTAGGGGAAATACAGCTGCCACTCTCCCTGCTGGGGCAGCTGCAACGCCATGGTACTAGAACCCTTCTTCTGGGCAACCCCCCTCTGGAAAATACACACACATTAATGAACAGGAGAAGCACTGGTGGTTTGTAGATTTATCCCGTTATTCTGTTATGAGTAGGGTTGGGTAATTATTCTATATTGTTGTTAAATCGTATTGTGGTATTGTATGAATCATAAAATTGTGATATTGAATTACGATTTTTGTTGGTTTTTGTAGACCGAATTAATTCTGATAAGATATACCCTTAAAATGATTTTGAAAATTAGTTTTCAAAAGTCAGAGGAAAGGAAAGGCTCGTTGTAGACAGTAACTACTAGATATTTCTATGCAATGAACTTCAAAAGGACCACTGCCATGAGAAGGGCATTTGAATTAAATCCATAAGCATATTGCGATATTGTGTAAACTGGATCAGTAGGTACAACGATGGCGAGGAGAGCAGCTAAAGATTCAGGAAGTGAGGGCACGCAGAACGGCTACAGTACAACTAGTGGAAAGCAGCCACCGTCTCCCGCCCTTCTCCACCATAATCAGTGCCAGCTGTGAGGTGTCACATATGTCACCTCATTTGAATACAACCAATCATATTCAGCCCACAATTTCAAACCAGCCAATGACCAGCCATTGGCTCCTTGCTGTGAGAACATTGTCACAGATAAGAATAAACAATAACTTTGATAAGTGACCATATGTAAAACAACAAAAATATTTATTGAACAGGGATAATGTACAGTCATGGACTGTCCCAGAGTTAGCTAGATCGCTACATTTCATCAACAGTCCCCTAATAATGAATCATACATTTTAAATGTAAAAAGTCCATTGAGTACCTGAGGTGTAGCGGAGAGCTCACACTCCCTGCAGAGCCACTTGTCGTCCGAGTCGATGACCGTAGCATCGATGATGGGAGAGTGGCAGAGCTGGTGGTACCCTAAGCACAATATTAATACAGCTCTGTTTTAACACGAAGCATCAAGTGTATTCACATGCAACATCAATGAAAAGAGACGAAGAAAGCTTTGGTAGCACTCTGGGGGTAATGCTTCGGATTCTAAGCATGGCAGCCCATGCTGCCTCCTATATTGCTTCCTATATTTGGTTTAGTTTATGTGAATTATTACTTGGTTGTATTACGTAGCAATGCATAACACTTACCATGACTTGCTTTTGTTGCTACACGTGCTTAGAACAAGTCCTCATTATTAGACAAAAAAAGGTGTTGTTTCTTACACACCTGAGACCTACGTCTACACATTCACCGAGTCATCCTATAGACGGGGGAAATCCTTTCCGTCTCATAGCGTGGTTTTACACCATATGCAAATGTAATTTGCATACCATTTACCATGCCGTGGTACACCACGGCATACCATACCATTTACGTGATGATTTGGATAATTCCTGTACTGCCATATGTCAGTTGGTTATTCATATCTGTGTGCACAAAGTCATGGTTTCGTTATGGTTTTCCCCATTAGATGATGAGGATTTAATGAAACGGTACCTTGGCCACACTTATCGCAAATGACGATTTCATTGGGCTCCTCCGAACTTTCATTCTGGCAAATGGAGCACACTATGTCATCGTCATCGTCATCCTCGTCTTCGTCCTCATCTCCTGAAGCAAGGGGCATTATGTCAAACACCAAGTCACCATTGCATGCAGGCAAGGTAGAATCAGGCATAGACTAAGCAACTGCAAAAGCAAGTAAGCTAGGTCAAAGCCTAAGTCAAAGTCTGTTTAGAGTTAGAGGAAAAAAACGCACCAAACGGCAGTGATTCAGAAAAGACAACTGCCAAGGAATCCCACAGTTGGTAGCAGTAACCAACAAGCAGGACAACGCTTTTAGTGGGAGAGATTGAAACAAAATGGAGAACTAGTGGCGTAGAAGGAGACCATAAAGCGTGTAAAACACCAGAAGACGACTTTACTGTAAAGTTACGTTATTATTGTAAAGCTCCACCTATTAGAATGGTGTCGCCATGGTAAAGAATGAATGCCCTTAGCAGCTTGATAATTATATTTAAACTGGCAAAAATAAAAGTTCCTTACGGAGAGTTAATGTGATTCATTTAGTTGAACAAATATTGTGATGTGATGTCCTCTAGGTTTCTAATTATCATATATAAAGTTACAGGATAACTGTTTAAACAATCAAGTTTTTCTTATCAGGAACACTGGGGATACTTGTACCGATTATTCTGGGATGTTGAAACTACTCTGTGTCCTTAGATCCCCGTCTGAGATAATAGGGGAATGTGTTACATGAATGTGTTACATTGATTAAAAATCAACCTCTTCCTACATGTAAAAAAAAAAAAAAAAAAAAGGTTACGAAACCAATCAACGAAAAGGAGGCTATATCGTGAGCCTGAGGCAAGACCTGTGCTTTAATTACTGCATGTGACTTTAAGATGAACCATTTCCCAGTGCTCTGAATACCTTCCCTAGGCTCATCTCCAGAGGTAGCCAGCTCACTGCTGCTGTACAGAGACCACACACTCTGAGGACTGTTAACTGTCGAGGATAGAGGAAAGTGATAATACGGGGCTGAATGGAGAGAGATAGGCCACTGGGACAACATAGGTCTCAATCAGCATGCCACAGCAGACCAGGGCAAGAAAGAAAATGCCTCCATAAAAACATTTGCCAAGTGCGACCCTCAGGTTTTCTTTGTACAACTTACCTGTCTGAATATTTGTCCAGAGCACCCAGGACTTAGACCGGTCTTCGAAAACCACAAAGCATCGCTGCTTGTCCCGGTCAATCTGGGGGAGAAAAGGCCACACAAGCGTATAACATCAAAAATAATTGTAATATTTAAAGGAGGATGTGAAGAATAAATATAAAAAAACGACAACAAAAATAGCGCCTCCCGCAGACTTACCTTGGTGACGGTGCCCAGGTAGAACAGGCCGTCCGACCAGCGAGCCAGGACGTCCTGGCCCTCTTTGAACCTGTCAGCCAGCATACTGTCCTCTCCATACTCCTCCCCAGCAGACAGGCTGGCAGGGGACAGGGGGGCTGCCTCCTGCTGCTGCCTCTGGGAGTGGGCTCTCTGCTGGACGGGCGAGTGGTCCACAGTCACCGAGTCTCTGGGGGGTGGGTGGGGGTTAAAGATTGACAACCGAAACGAGGATGAGCCTTTGTTTTGTTTTTTTACATCCGTTTTCTTTTAATGTGCAAAAATCAATTTGGCAACGATTCTGAATTGGCAGACAATATTCTTGATGTGATGTGACATTTTGCAATTAATGAAAGGCAATCCAATTGGTGAATTAATTGACAGTAGAAATGCAACGAATTAATATCCACTGGCTCTCGGCTTTTACATGACCTCCACGGTGTTTTCTATGCATGTAGCTCACATGCATAGAGAAATAGTAGCATGTGCTTAAAATAGGATTTCTATGACAACGCGTGTTATTGTCTATGACAATGACTCGTAATATGACACAAATAACGAAAAATATTTTAACACGTTACAATATGGGTTATCGATGAGAGCATTGGGAGTAAAAAAGGCCGATGCAATAAAGAGTTGCGGCTGCAGCGCAGGTTGCAATGCATTTCCTGCAATGACGGCGAGTCATAGTGGGTCTCATTGTTCAAACACCGACCGACAAACTGCACGGGGCCAAGATTGTGATCAATAAAAACGGCTCCACATTACAATATAAGTTGAGGAATAAAGTGAAACCGTAGATATCTGCTGCTGGTAAAATAGTTAAAATGGTTTGCCGCCCGATTTTATTAACACACACACACACACACACACACACACACACACACACACACACACACACACACACACACACACACACACACACACACACACACACACACACACACACACACACACACACACACACCCACACACAAACACATACACATACACACACACACACACATACACACACACACACACACACACACACACACACACACACACACACACACACACACACACACACAGGTCCAGTGTGCTCAAGTCTCC
>OOFB01002225.1:231-10465 GCA_900323305.1 Trachyrincus murrayi
ACGTGGGCCTGAGAAAATGTGTGCAATAAAATCAAATAAAAGGTCATATGAGGACCGAGATCAGTGTGTAAACCTTTACCTGGGTCTGGGGGTCGTTAGATCAGAACAGGTCACATGAGGACCGAGGTGTGTGTGTGTGTGTGTGTGTGTGTGTGTGTGTGTGTGAGGGTTAACCATTACCTGAGGTAAACCCTGACCTGACCTTTCCTTATATTCCGCTCTATTTGTATACAGCAATAAGCAATCACCAGGCTATTCTTACAGGCAAGACGAATCTCAGCAATCTCTGCAAAGACAACGCAATCCTAATGTCACTGATGACCAAAAACGAGGACGATGAAAGCGCAGAATATGGGGGAATTATTTGCACTAACCAGGTTATTTCTTTCAGTTTTCTAAAAGCCCTGCAACTGCAGAAATTCATAAAGCACAATATGAAATATTTTTTGCATCGCAACTTGACCCAAGTTTTCAACTCCTTCATGTGGGCGAAGGTATTTGAGTGTGAGTAATCATGTTATTGTTAGACAGTGGATGACAATTATAAAAGGGAACTTCTGCCGAGTCATCTTGTTTAAAACCAAAGGGTCTGGGATCAGGCTGCTAATCTCATTTACTTGAAACAAAACATAATCCTCTTATCTGGCGAAAGTTAGCTTATTAGTCAGCTCTCCACCACCCCATTAACAAAGAGAGCGTGGATTAGCCTCTCTCTGCATTAGTGTCCAGTTTTCCCGTCTAACTCACAGAACTCTCAAAGTTTTACTTTTGTCTTAGTCATACAGCAAATATTCTGTACGATATATAGAAATATTGGGACATTTTTCAGTACAGTTTCTCAATGATAATAATAATAATAAAAATAATAAAACTGATAATACTAATAATAATAGTGATGATAATAATAATAATAATCACCATCATCATCATAATACACTAACCCTTATAACTAACAAAGTGTAAACAACATGTAGCATACGTGTGTCCTTGGACCGCAGACCGTATATCTGCTGTCAGTCTTTCATCACCAACATCTGCCTCCCATAAAACCTTCAAGAAGGAATTTTAGCCAAGGGAGGAGAGAGAGGGGGAGAAAGAGAGAGGGGGAAATAGAGGGGAAGAGAGAGAAAGAGAGAGGGAGGGAGAGAGAGAGAGAGAGAGAGAGAGAGAGAGAGAGAGAGAGAGAGGGAGAGAGGAAGAGAGAGAGCGAGAGAGAGAGAGAGAGAGAGGGGGGGGGAAGAGAGAGAGGAAGTTAGAGAGAGGAAAAGAGAGAGAGAGAGAAAGTTTAAACTCACTGCCAGGGTCTCTTTGGCAGTGAGGTCTATTCAGTCCAATATTCGATTAATCAGCGTGACCCTCACTTCACTTTCCTTCTGTTTTTAAAGCGGAACTTTGCCGCTTTTCAACCGGCTTTGTATCATTTCAATGTGGGTAGTATATGCAAATGAACAATGTTTACCCTTTCCTCCATGTTGCCTGCACCCAGATCTCCCTGCTACTTTTATCTGCCGCATGACACAGGATGTAGGGTAAGATTTTGTATCTGCGCTGAGCTGCGCCCCAGAGACACAGAGAGCATCGGCAACAACTGCAGGCGTTTTTCACACTATATCCCCAATGCGGATAGATAGAGATCAGGTTGAAAATCGGCAAAGTTATCCTTTAGCACCTTATTTGTTTGCTAATTCCTGATGCCAGTTATCATCCACGACCGTATTTGGTATTGACTGATGTCTGCGTCGGCCGCCCCCTGCAGCTGCCAGCCACGAATGAGATGATAACATAACACTACAATTACATTACATACATATATAGGAAGGAAGATGAAACTGAGTCAGCTTTACACAGGGAGGTGGATTCTGTGAATCAAAGCTGCTAAAAATATCCCCCTCAATAGCCTAAAATTAAATGCAGACTTAGTTTTTTGTAAAGTAAGTAAAGTAATGCTTTGTGTATTTTTGTTTTGACAGTGTCCTATGTTGTTCTCTGTGATTTTGAATATCCTATTGATGAGCTAGGATAAAAAAGAAAAGAAAAATGTACATATACAAGTAAATCTCTTCCAGCTGCTGACAACTTAATGTAGCCTAATCGTCTCTTATTTCAGATATGGCAACAGTTCTAAAACATCAAGAATCCAACAATGAAAGTAGTATATCAAATAGTCAATAATTCATTCGTGTGCTATTCATTCATACTTTATAGCATTCATTTGACAAATTTGAACTAAATCGAGATTATTGTATAGTGTTTGACGATAGCGTCTGATACTAATTTGACTATTAGACTAGGCAGCTACTGGGATGGTATGGAGTTAGTTATGTTATGGAACTAGTTTCCTACTTATAGTTATATGGAGTTAGTTATGTGATGGAGTTAGTTCTCTAGTCTAGGCCTCACACACTACTAAGTCAAGGAAGGGTTAATCCTAAAGAAGACTACAATTCACATCTGTGTTTACTTGTCATGGACAGAGAGAATATGCGTTTGGGACACTGGGATCATGGGCCAAATTGCCTAAGTCTTTTTCAAGACATCCAAACCAAAATATATTCTTGGGGGGAAACCTTTAAGATAAAAAGTATAATTGACAACGGTATATATGTATATCGTAGGAATGTATAGGAAACGAATGGGGATGAAGCGTGTGCAGTGTTGCAATTGGTAGTATGTCAATATTTGAAACAAAGTTTTGCTGCCCATGAAACTGGATGAACTTTCTTGCATTATGTCTGGTTTGGTGTTTTGATTCGAGTTTGTGTGGAGTGTGTCACCTGGCCCAAGTCAGACTGATCTGGGGCTGGGCGAGGCTGCACACCTGTGGTGCATGAGTGATGAAGGCACACTGGTTAAGCCAGCCATCACCACACACACTCAGGAAGACCTCGGACATGTCAGCTGCTTTACCACCTGCTCGGCCTGTAAGATCTTGCCAACTGTCCAGTAAACCGGTTTCAACAACATATACCTGTGTCCTGTGTGTCGGAGCCACCTATAGGTTGCGTGTGGCAGGGTTCCCAGTGCATGTCACCCAGCCCCAGAGTCTAATCAGCCTGACTCAGACCAGGTGAGGCTGCTTAAACCAGCCACCAACCACGCACACTCCACAGTGTGAAATCAACATCATGACGACTTTCATATGTGGACAAATACAACATCCAGTAGCATACAACCATGAGATACAAACATATTCACATCTACATTATTTACATTATTTATTTATTATTTACAGTATTTATTGACAGATAGATACAACTAAAAAAGCTGATCCATAATACACTTGTTTACAATCAGTCTTTCTCATAGTCTGGCATTTTCAGTTCCCAGAGGATAACATCGGGGAAGACATGATACAAAATTCCATTTTATCATGGGCCACAACAACACAAACACTGTGATTTCACACTCCAACGACATCTCTGCAACCAGTATTCCACTATTGGATGTTGTGAGTCCATGGCGCTGCAGATGCTGGCATGAGCTAGCGGTGTTCCACACACCAATCAGACCGCTGGAGACACCTCAGTGTGGTTAGCTTATGTTCAAAAGAAAGAATACATGTGTCCTTTAGAAAATCCAGCTGATAGCATGACCAATCTAAAGATTACTACAATTTTTACAGTTCTTGAATTACAACGTGTGAGAAAGAATAGGTTCATGAATAATATTGACTTTGTGGAACTACAGAAGTGACTGCAGTCCGTTCATCACACCTTGAAAGCATTAAGAGGCCACATATGAGGTGGAAAATGTAATAAATTTTTATTTTAAGATCTTTATCTTATCCCCCAAGACACGGGTGATGCTGAAAAGGTAACATTACATGTAATACATCTGGAGGATTCATATTGGCTAAAGCCTCCGAGAGACGTCCTTAAAGATACATAGCATCATTTTAACTAGGCGCCATCCAGACTCAAAATGCAAACATAACATATGTTAATTATTTGCCAACAAAAACAAAAGCAGTTGCAACATTTTCTTTTCAGTCCATTGTTGCCTTGCCAGCAAAACAATGTCACATTCACAACACGGGACTCGATCATCTCAAAGGGAAGCCCAGCAGTAAAACGGAGCTGTTGCACAACCAGTGAAGAACAAAGCAACAAGTGGATACATCATTTCACAGCCAAACATTCCTGCAGCGCGGCCAACACCCCTGCTGCGCGCGTGAGGTGATGCAGGTTTGGTTACAAAACCAAAATTGAACTAAACCATAGCATGAATGGGCATTAGAACTCCCTGGGTAATTTAGTAGAACTTGCGTAGCTTCCAATATCAGAGTTAGAACAAAAACAGGCCTAATGGAGGCTAAAAGTTCTATATAAGGAGTGTAGGAGTCTGTAAAAGCATATACAGGATTTTGCACATATTGTTTCGGACTAAAGATGGTACGTGGTGGATGAGGGGCGTTTCTAAACAATTGCCACGGTGGATTTGGGTGACGGTGGGCCTGTCTAAGTTTATAAACGAGCTGAACTCATCCATACTAAGTACTGTAGACCTCCTCTGGGTTGGTTACATACCACTGCATCCAATCCTGAATCCCTGTTGCAAAATAGTCTCTCTTTCTTAACAACCATACCCAGAGAAATAATGCATGTGTTGAAATAAGAGGTGGGGGGGACAGAATATTGCAGTATATACTGCAACAACGGTTTTTAGGCCAGACAATGAGCAGATGTTGATTTGCTCTGGGCCCAGGGATGCTATTATTTCAGTATATGTTATTCTCAATGAATAATATTATATACTGTTCTCAACGATTCTCTGTGGTCCGTCCAGCTGTTTGCTATGTATGCTTTGCGCACACTTGGTATGGAGCTGCGACTTGCCTGTGGGGTGCGTCATAACGGAGACTGACAGGCTGTCAGTGGTCCTCATTAGCTCCAAGCTAAGTTTAAGAGACATCATCCGCTCAGGACAAAGGACGGCAATGGATTTTGAATGGTTTCTTGTCTCTCTGTACAGAAGGAGTACTTAGGGTCGGTTTCTATGACAACAGTGTTGTGTGCTGTGAGAATATGATACCGACGCCTGCCCAATATTGATAGGTAACCCGCTTGCTTGGATTCCTATGAAGTTTGTATTGCTGTTCTACTTTTCTCCACTTTATATGCTAAGAAACTGACAATAAATCAATATGAGCTGTAAAAGTGCTTCCAAGTTGATTCCAGATTGAAGGCTGAGTCAGGGCCAGGCGTCTTGACAGCAGGAGATAAATGGAGGGCCTGTGGTTCTGTGAGCCTTCCAATAAAGCATTTTGCATTGAGTCTACACAGTTCAGTTATTTGCCTTTGTCATTTCAATATGAATGAATGAACTTCCTTGATGTATCTCACATTTCACTAACTGGAGGCCTTCACTTCGTTCTCCTTGGAGGAAACCAAAAGTTTCACAAGAGTTGGATGTTAGATAATGTTCAGAACATCACAACCTTGAAGACTTCAACCATCCAGGAAATGCAATTATATGACATTCCTCTCTGTACAACAAATATTCTATTCTCTGCATTTCAACCATACTATTCACATAAGTGTAACCATGGTCCAGATAAAAAACCTGAATGAATTAAAGCAAGATGACCCCCAAAAAAGTATATATATATATATATATATATATATATATATATATATATATATATATATATAGTATATATCATTTCCTCTTCCTATTGCATATCTAAATGACATCAATTCTGATTCTGCCTAGTCCACTACTTTACATTCTCAGCATCTAGGAAATTAAATTAATGGATGTTAATGGAATTCTCTACTGTTTCTGAACATTGGTTGGTCGGTTGTACATGAATTATATATCTTGTATATCTTGTAGATATCCTGTATAACATCCCATTTGACGCTCTCAAAATGCAAATTATACCCTTTATATTGATTATAGCCCATAATATACAGTACATTTTGAACATTGTTTGTATCAACAAAGCAATAACTCTCTATAGTGTCCTGCAGCCAGAGATTGGTGCACTAAGTAGACAACGGATACACACACACACACACACACACACACACACACACACACACACACACACACACACAAGCTGCCTATCGCAGGTAATAGATTCCCCCGTGTGAACCCAGTATGTGCTGCATCCAAGTAACCATTTCATTTCCAAGCCATTGAAATTATTACAAGCCAAGTGTTCTAAGGTTTATTAACAAAGATGGCCTGGGTTTTCACTTCCACTTCCCCTCCATTTCCATTATGTCATTTAACAATCCCCTTTGACAACTGAGGGTGCAACCTCCGAGGGGCGGGGCCTTTTGAAAGGCAATGTTGAACATATTCCACAGTCACTGCACGTTGTTCAAAGGTAGGTCAGTTGAGGGGTGAGATTAAGATTGACAGAATTGTAATAGCATGGAAATAATACACTTTACATACACAAGTTCAATCAAGTTCAAATGTCAGGAAGTGAGAGCTTTCTCACCCTATAGACAGACCTTGTCAGCCCTGAGGGTTTACTATTATATAAAGATCCAAAACCGTGATAGCTTGATTATACAAACAAATCATATAAAGCAGTGGTTCTCAACTGGTCTCAGGACCCACATGTGTCATTAGACCAGTGGTTCTCAACTGGTCTCAGGACCCACATGTGTCATTAGACCAGTGGTTCTCAACTGGTTGCCTCAGGACCCACATGTGTCATTAGACCAGTGGTTCTCAGGAGCTTAAATGTTATCATTTCGATCCAATCGCTAACATTCTCGCTTATCTCAAAGATGCCGTGACCTTTGATTGGCTGCTTTCGGCGTGGGGGAAATGTGAAAGCATGCAAGTTCAAACATATCTTTTCTGTGTGTTTTTTCTTCTGTGTGCTGCTGTTTCCGCTAAGCGAGATGACTCAACCCATCGCAACCGCTGCACCAGGAATCCTGGTGCAAAAACAGCATGATACCTCACCTCACACAAAAAATAAAAATAAAAACTCCAAGGTGAATCTATTGAGTGCTTTTCCAGCCATCATGGCGGGCACTCATACACACACATATTCATGTTGCTGATGGCAATATCAGGAGACTGCAGCTCAGAAGCAGTTAGGGGTTTAAAACACATCACCATCATACAACACCATGGGATTTAGACCACAGACCGTGGATTAGTTGGCAGACGACTCTGTCTACTTCCTGGACTCCAGGAAGCGTCTCTCCTCACAAAATCTCATTCAACAGGAGTCTTCCGCACACAAATTCCCATTTAGAGAGCATGATCACTGTTGTTTATACAGACCCTAACCAAACATTAACAGTACGAGTCATTGACTGTATGTCCAAGTAAGTGAATGGCCATGTTTACATCTCTACAGTAAATAATACGGTGAATTCATACATAATGAGCCAAATAAATTCAGGGGCATGAAAGAAGTGATCCCTGAGCTGACTTGAAGATAAACACGACTCACTGTTATTGAGATAAGACCAAAATCAAAGGAATTATGCAGTGCCGTGCAGCCCGACTACATTGCCTTTTATGGGTCTATGTCAACCATTTTCCAGGCTAATCTTTGCACGAACATAAATAACGGGCACAAATTATCGTAATAGAGACCGACCAAAACCCCCTTTCGGGGGTCGCAAATATTTAAAACATGTCCTGGTTAATGTTTGTGGAATAGTGTACATTACCTGATTAAAGAAACAATTCTATATTCACCGAACAGATAAAGGAAATGCTATACACATGCTTGTTATTCTTGGGAACACACAGCCGAGTGTTAAACCGTGTGGGAATTGTAGTTTGGGATATTATATGCATTGGGTCTAATTTGGCCTTTCCCAGATGTTTTTTTTCAAATGTCCCTCTCTCCATCCATAAGAACAGCCAGCATGGTGTCAAGCCATATACGTAACTTTAAAACAGAACTTTTTTTAATGGCATAATCAAAAGTTTACAGATTACTCCTTTGAATTACAGCGATGGTCCATTAAAAACATTATAGAAAACGGTGTCTGTTCCATGTCCCATTTCTCTATAGAAGCATATTATTAAGAAGAAGACACCTCTCTCTCTGTTGTGTTCCTAGGTGATCGAGAGAGGAGAGCTCCCATTGTCTCTAATTCTGGTAAGTGGCACTAGACATCCATTGTCTGCAAAAAAAAAAAAAAAAGCACAGATGAGATTCAGCCATTTATGTCAGGTGAGGCCCATTTGCTGCTGTCACACCTCCCTCAGTACCTCCCAGGGTTTTACCATCAACATCCTGTGGCGAGCGACAGTCACCCAAGCCACCCAAGTAAAAGCAAAATGCCACCACACGTCAGTCTTCATAGCTTTAATCAAAGCTTGTTGCCCTTTCACCCTAATGGTGGGTGCAAAGTGGGCTCTAACTCATGTTATCTGCTCCAATTTTCACAGCTATAAACATATCAAAATGTGCCAATTGTTTTAAAATTACAATCCAGGGGACAGTTTTATTATGTAGCTGCCAGCGTTGTCCGATGGAATATACCTCATCTCATGTTAGTGAGTGAATACACTCTTGTAACGCTCCCCGTGTTACACAATCACACACAGAGACTCACAACACAGCTCTCAAGCTCCTTATGATGAAACTGACTTTTGGTTGTAATATAAATTTAGATATGAGTTAAAACCTTTTCCACTGGCGTTAGACGCTTCCAAACTCTACATATCTACATGCATACAGTGTATTGTGTCTTGTGATAGATGACATGTTTTTGATGAATACGAGACTCAAATTTGTTAACGCAATAGGACATATAGGGGGATTATTCCGAAAAACCCCTATGTGATAGCTGTTTTTATGTGCAAAAGAATGCGCTATGGTGCAGTATTATATAGATAGATAGATGGGTGCCTTAAACTATATGACTTTCCAATGGAAGAAAAAAGTCTTGTCAACTTTTGATTTAATGTTGGGCATACATGTTACAGTCCAGACACTCAAAAGTGAGCCAAAGTCAACCAGCTGTGAGAACAGTCCTCAGTAAATGTGCAGGATTGTACCACATGAAAATCATGACAAATCTCTTACCCTCTGAGACTGAGAACATTCCCGGACCAAATATGACTCATAATTGTCAGGCACTGTATAAAACAGAACCATGTGAAATCACATCAATTATTGAAAAATCATTCATTACCGCGGTATACAAGATGTAAACAATTACAGCAGCCACTGTACTGCGCTACGATAAACTCCAGCGCTAGTGCTACTTAGCGTTTTCTTGTGAAATTGGTCCTTGGCACCCATTAGACTAAATATATAAGAGAGGGCGTGTGTAGGTTTTCTATAGACATCCTGTATTCTTTAGTACAGGTTAATTAAGCATGAATAATTTAATGTGGTCATTACATTAATAAAGATAATCACGGCACGGAGTACTTTTAATCAAAGGGTTTGCTCTACAACCCACTGGAGGGTTGTGCTTAATCTCTCAGCTTCTCTCACTCTTTTTTCCCCTGTGAACCTCATAAAAAATTCCCGGACGCCGGGTTTTTGTTCGCCCTCCGGCAAACCATCTGAAGGACGTGAGCAGGGAGCTCAATGCAAAGGTTAAGAGATGTTTTTTTGGAGACCAATACCATCATCCTTAGTCCGAGGGCTTTGGGACGGGACAGTGACAGAGCGACATGCACACCCTCGTCGCCACTCTCACGCCATCGCCTCCACTCTCACGCAGGGGTTTCGTTTTTGTATTTTAATTGCTAAGGAGATAATTGTGTCCTTTTTTTCCTCTCTCAATCAATACAGTTTATGGAATGATCAATAGTAAACTCATTTCATATTTAAGAGGGCTCAGCTGCTATAGATCCGGTATCGATCTGGACTCTAGCCAGGAACCCAAGCAGCATACCTACACACGTCCCAAGAAGTGAGCCATTTTGACCAGCTGTCCAACATCAACCTGCATTGTGAATGCATTTTCACACCATCTTAGAAGGTATGCACCCTCCTTTTTTTTTGGCACAAACACAATACCACAAGTAATACAGCACCCAAAAAAAACCCTTCCCTTCAAGGATCATCTGCTTATTCCGTATTCCTCAGCCCTTTCTTCATGACACGCACTATGGCCGTCCTTGTCTGTATTCAGGAGCAGTGGAGTTTACAGCGGGAGGGTGCGGGGGGGCGTGGAGGCGGGGGGGGGGGGGGGGGGGGGGGGGGGGGGGGGGGGGGGGGGGGGGGGGGGGGGGGGGGGGGGGGGGGGGGGGGGGGGGGGGGGGCTTTACAGGAGAGGCAGGCTGG
>OOFB01002232.1:1964-15654 GCA_900323305.1 Trachyrincus murrayi
CCCCCCCCCCCCCCCCCCCCCCCTCTTTTCCACCAGTGTTACACTTTTATTTGTTTATTCCAGAATAGATACATAACAAGACGGTTGCTCTTGGTGTACCAAGCATGGGATTAAAACACATTTTCAAAAATAAAATAATAATGAATCATTAATAATATATATTTTTAAAAGGTATAAAAGGTATAATCATCAAAGGAGGTTGTGCTCTGTTGCCAGGTGCGCGATATTTGGCTCCGGTACGATAGTACAGGTTTTCAGTTCAGCTCATTTACTTAAAGTACAACCCAACCTGGCAACCCCATTAGTTACCAGCTGTCTGTGTCGCCGACGTGTTGTGTTGCAAACTTCATCAGAAGTTCTGCACGGTGTTAAAGAGAAAGAAAGACTTTAATGCCCTTTCTGGGTCAACTCTAAAAAGGAAGAAGGAAAATTAGAACGTGAGTAGTACTCATTATTAAAGTGAAGTGAGTTGTAGGCCTACATTAAGCCTACTGAAATAATGGCTCTGCTTGATCCGTGCTCAAAGTGTGACACTTTGAACAGATTCCTAGGTGAAATAACGTTAGCGCCTGCTTAGTGTTGCTTTGGTGTTACCGTTTTCCTAAATAGTTTACAAGCTAGATACATAGTATTGACTCCAACCTACTGCATGTGCAATGTAATGATGTATATCTCACTGCAGAATGCAAATGTGTTTATTCAAATCAATTGTTCTGGTAGAACAGTAAGCCTACAGTTCTTCACTTTGAGTTCTTCACCATGGGGAAATGATCATTGATCACAACAATATGCACACGTGTCCACATCATCAGCTCACTTGCCCACAGCATTATAAAGCCTTTCTCATTGTTTTCACACACAGTCTTTTATTTATGTTAATTATGCTGCTTTCTGTGTGAATGGATTGACTCTCAAATACAAACATGTTACGTAACAACATCATAGTTGTTCTGAACGTAAATTGACGTCAAAGTTGACGCCACATACTCCGTGGTCCAAAAACACAATATATTTATATGCATATATGTTTCTATTCACAATGCAGTGTTTTATGTGTGTATTTTCAGGAGAGGGAGCAGGAGAGACCGAGAGACAGACAGCAGAGGAGAGAGAGAGAGAGAGAGCCATTGAGGGAGAGAGAGATGAAGACACTACAGGAGACATGGTGTCTGCAGGTCCTTAAAAAGTCTTACATTCTTTAAAATTCAGATTCATTAATAAAAGGACTTATTTGTCAGCCTTGTCCTACCCATTAAGTCATGCTGAGTCTTGCTGAAACATTCTTAAGGCATTCTTATCTGTACTGAACAGCTTAATCTGTTACTGTCCGAGTGATCCAAACGTCGTTAAGTGCTTATGATAGGACTGGTGCAGGTTAAGTTTTATTTTACCTTTTTTTTTTTTGCCTGTCAAAACTCTCCGTAAGATGTTTAAAAGGAGCAAATGTAAAATGCTGAACTAGCAAATAGAGTTAATGCTTAGAAAGCAAGCATTTGCATTATAGCCTAAAATATCCCAACATTGTTAACTTGTGTATCATCAAAAACTAGGCCAAATAACAACTTGTATTTGATTACCAGTTCAGATAAACCCAGAAAGCAATATCCAGGGGAATTCTCTCTACCTTTTGTCTTATTTATCAGTCTCTGTTGTCTTCACATCCCAGCTCTTTCAAGAAAATAAATCACATACAAGTTTAATGCAAATTTTCCCACCATATATGGGCAAATTAGTTTTATTTTTAAAATTTGCAAAATGTACATAAATTATATTTAATGCATTTTTAACCAAATGAGTAAAATCAAATATATTCTATTAAAAAGGCGACAAAATAATAAGAGAGAATGACATTCTTTGTAGCGATTAGAAGTATTGGTCAGGCATTTCATTAAACCTGGGAAAGCAGAAAGTGCTACACACAGCGATGACCAGTACACCTTACTCCTTCATAAGGAATGGACCAGAGCACCTTCACTTTAGATCTAGAAAATAAAAACAAAGGAGATTTCACTGTATATGGAGTTTGAATCTTCACCGAGACGAGGGAATAGGCTGTTGATCTCATGAATACAACCAAGTCAACCAACACTCCCCCTCCTCCCCCCTCCTGGTTCCTGTACAGAGGTATCAGAGTGGGCTCAACGTGCCGTCAAAGACGTCGCCCTCGCGTTTCAAGTTGAAATACTAACAGCGTACTGCGGCGGGTGGAGCCGTCCCAACACCTGGTTGAACTCGACGTTTCTCTCCCAGACGGAGCGCTTTAAGTGCAAATAAAAGGCTAAACTCCAACAGATAAATAAACATGGAATTCAGCCACATGCGTTCAAATAGTAATCATATATTTAATTGATATACATATATTGCCACCATTGGCACATACGATATTGCACACAGTGATGAAATGTTGCACAGAAGAAAAAAAATATTCTTTTTTTTTTTTAAAGTGGGCACAAACATTCCAAAAATTACAAATAATGTGGGATGATAACGCTGCAAAGGTAAAACAATTCATAACGAAAATGAATAAAAACAAAAGAAACAATGAAAAGACATGCTTGCTATTCCCCCATTAGTTTAGCGACTAGCCTGTTAGTACCCAGGTCCGACAACAAAGTATTTCATCATGGAGGGCTCTCGGAAAGGGATCTGAACCCCTGGCCTGAACACGACAGTCTGTCAAGCGCCCCCCCCCCCCCCCACCCCATACCCCTATGGAAATGCACCTAGCTGCTCTTCATCATCTCGTTGCTATGGTGACCCTCACCTTCATGTTTACCTCTGGGCCGATACCTGGATGGCTCTGGGAAAGGGAACAAGGTCACACGATAGGAAGGAAGGAACCGAAGTAGGAAGAAAGGAACTGGATGGCTCAGGGGAAGGGAATGAGGTCGGGGGATAGGAGGAAGGAAGAAAGGAACTAAAGTAGGAAGGGAGGAAGCAGAAAAAGCATAGAATTCTGCTCCTATAGCTTTTTTAACTAGAGTTCACGTGGAACTCATGTAGCACCACAAAAAGTGCAGTAGTGCACTAGGGGACTGAGCCACGCAACAAAAGAAAAAACCAAGAATACAATATGCACTAAAAAGGATAGTAAAATAATAATCTATGAGAACGAGAAACCCCCCACTGCGATCCAGAGCACCGGGCCGGGGTGTAAGCATGTGTGTAAGGCACCAGGTCGTCTTCACGATGAAGAGGGCACTCCCAGTCAGGTCAAGAGTTTCAGGGGGCTAAACGAAAGTGGGAAGGCTCCCAAGAAAACAGGGCGGTCAAGGACTTAAGTCTAGTCCACTGGTTTCCAGTCAAATTGAAAAAACATGGGGGAGCAAGTGTTTAAAATGGATGCTGAGGTAACTCTTGATATTATCTGATTGTTGCCAGTCTAACACCAAGCTAAAGCTGGCGGCGCGTTTATAAAACCGCTAACACACATCTATGAGATGCAACCGGATTACTTCCAGTTGTTGACAGTCCCAAGTATCTCCAATTAAGACCAAAACAAGAGACCACCGCGTCCAGGGGAAATATCTGGGCTAACCCAATTTAGATAATACTTTTGGGCAGAGTATGTCCCCCAAAACGTAGATCCTTAAATTGCAGGGGGATGGACCATCTGTTTCTGACACCCAACAGGAGTCGATTCGAACGTCCGAGTCTCCCGTACCCCTGTTTGAACCCGTTTCCTGTTTTTGGCGGATTGGCGTCCGTCCTCATAGTGTGGAGGTGATATTATGATGATACAGGTCTGATGTCAAGGTACAATCATGCTTTCAAACCTATTTCACAACACCTACACAATGCCTTTTGAATGGAAAATTCACTCAATATGCAAGATCAGTGGACTATACATACGTAGATAAACCCTCGCCGTGGAGGGGGACTCTTGAGCCAGTCATTTGGGAGACATCGATCTAGCTTTTGTGCAGTTAAACATGCAGCAATAGGACTCCTTGGCACTATGTTGATTGTGTGACTTTGCATGGTTAATATTTCTCTCCAATAATGCTATGCTTGTTTTTTGTCCGTACGTTCGGACGACACACCTAAGCCAATCCACTACCGACGTGTTTTTTTTTTTTTTTTTACGTGCTTGTCCTCTTTTAAGTGCTCTTCTTAAAATACGCTATCAGGCCATTTGCTACATGTTGCCACTGCACATCCTCTATCAAAATACACGTTGAGTACCTTTAAAAACAAACACATTGCATAACGACGACACACAACGGTAGCCTATAGTATAACCCATCCGCGTGGCAACAAGTTCAATCGAAAACAAAAGATACACTATTCATGTTTCTTTGAATGCCTCTGGAAAATGTCTTCTTATCCATTGACCAGTACAACAAAAAAACGGATTTGGTGCAATGCATATTGCACAAGAGATAGAGCACATATTTTCATTTGATGAAAAATGCCTATATATATATATATGTTTCTTTTTGTATACTGCATGACACCTAAACCAGTTTCAAACCAGGTCTAGCCCCCATGTGAATCAGGTGTAAACACTTCTCTAAGCACAGGTAAAGGTAATCTGGATGGCAAGTTCATTAATGACAACCTTTTACAAACTTAAGTTGACTTTCGGTTTGAAAATTAAAACATCTGATTTGTGCTGAAGACAATAGCTCACATGAAAAGGACTTTTTTTTTCTCTTACAACTCGGCAACAATTTCAATGAACAATGCAAACACTTTTTTATAATAGCTTTGACTTGTACAAAAGTTCTCTGTTAATAGGGGAAAGAAAACACTCAAAGTTCAATATAGTTTGTCGTCAAGTAGGAAACAATGTTCAAATATAATGTTATTACTTTGTTTAGCAGCCTGTTACTGTATTAATGGTGTGTAGTGGGATAACAACCAGCGATGGGTGATAACGTAAGTGTCAGAACGGTTGGTTTGTGTTGGTTTCTTTATATTGTGGGCGATGCTCCCTTGGAGTTAAACCATAACAGTTAAATCTTAACATTTCTTTCTTTATACAGTAGAGTTTTTTTTAAGTATTTTCTCTTTTGTTATTCGGATTATTTTTTGCATGTTTTGCTGTGTGTGTGTATATATCTATATATCTATATATCAATCCTCTTCTCCATCATCTGCATGCATCTCTTGCTGCTGCAGCTCGCAAGCCCTCTTCTCCCGCTGTTTCTCCTGTATCTTCTTCATCTCCTCGGCATATTTACAAAACGTATTCCCGAATTTGGACCACACTTTGTAGGGCACCGTGATCGAGTTGCGGTACGTGGGCTTTACCTCGCTTACTCTCATGAACACGCCGTACTTATTGGATCCGACGTCGAAGAAAAAGCGCTTGTTGTCCACGGTGAGGGATGAGCCTTCGGGCAGCTCCGCGGGCTCGTCGTCCACACCGTAATCGTCAATAAGTTTGGCCAAAGCGTCACGGAACTCGATAAGTCCCTGGGCCGGCAGCGCGATAGTCTGGCCTTGTGTGGATCCCAAACCGGGGCCCCGATTAACGGTCTGTCGGATCCTCAGAAAGCGTCCTCTCTGGTTCTCCTTCAGATCCATGTAGTATTTCCGATTCTCCCGCACCAGGAATTCGCTCTTGAGCGCTCGCCGGGGCTCGTCTTGCACCATGTCTGGGTTGCTCGGGCCCAACTGGGCATAGTGTTCGATGAAGTCCCCCAAGTAGTCGCGGAACTCGACCGCCACGGACATGGAGAGCGTGAGGCGGCTCTTGTTTCCTCCGGCCCCGACTTCTGCTATCTTCAAGAAGCGGCCCTTCGCGTTCTGCTTTACGTCCAAATAGAAGCGTTTGTTCTGTATGTCAACGCGCTTCGACGCCAGCTCCTGGGTCTCGTGCTGCAGTCCGGACGCCGAGCCCGCCCCTCCTGTCGCTAGGTGCATGGAGCCGATGCCCGGGCCCGCAGCTGCTCCTCCCTGCTCACTTCCACTGTCTCTGTCCGCCATGATGCTGCCTGCCTTCTCCCTCTGTCTGCTGCAACCCACCGCCAGCCACGCCAAACTCTCGCGATATCTGAACACAGAAACCCAACTTGAATACTTTATTATTTTTCACTAGGAGATGAGATTTTAAAACATTTAATTCGCAAGAAACCTGCTTGCTTGGTTTAAGTGTCGTCATTAGAAGACTGCTTGAAAACGACACGATATTATTTTTTTTTTTTACATGTTTTTAATCAACCAAGGCAGAGGATTTAAACTATAACATCTCTTAAATTATAGGCCTAATAGTGATTCTAGTCCAAATGATGGTCCAAAAATCTACTTTGAACGAAATTCACACATGGACCTGCATGCCATCGTGTTTTCTGTTCGTTTGTTTAAGTTGAATTACATTTAATAGGCCTAATTAGTCTAATAATAAGTCTAAGTCTTTTTATTTTATTTATTTAGGCTATTTATTTTTTTGCTTATTGGTGTAACTGAGTCGAATCTTAAGTCCACTTTTTAACATTCTGAAGAACATATGTACTACATGTTGTTATAGGGGTATTCATATTCGAAACAATAATTCATTCTTTAATTAGCCTACTCATCCAATCACTTTCTGAATTACTTTAATTTTTTTGGTTTACGTTTGGTGATTAAAATGCCATATAGTCCTATCTAAACCCATTGTGTTCCTCTGTCTTTAAGAATCGTCACTTGTTTAAAGAGCTCATAGCCTGCAGGTTAATAGGCTATACGTGGCCTATTTACGGTTCACCTCTAGATCTATAGATCTAGAAGCCTATAGAAGTGCCGCATCGGATAAGCTACTGCAGTGCTTCTGTCCCAATCCTCGTAATGTCCCAAACTGAGCGACAGGCCAACCGCCGACATGTCAGACATAGGTAGGCCTACTGAATATCTTTAAAAATATATATAAAACAGTCATTGTTGTTTTGTAAAGGCATATTGAACAGTTTTGAGCACTGTCGGATAATCCTATTTCATGGAGAGTAAAACAAAAAGAAAAAGCAGAAGAGTCGGATTAGACAATTAGGCCTTAGGACAATTTGGGATCCTGGGTAATATTCGATAGGCCTTTTTTTTATTATCGTGAATTTCCCCGTGATCATGAATAGCCTACCTTCAACATTCAATGCAAATATTTTTGGAAAGAACATTTCTGTAGACTGCAAAAACTTGAAATGCACTCTTTTGTTGTCTTAAATTAGTCTTAAGGCGTGTAAATCTTTACTTTTAACACACATATGACTCTTCGGGTGACAGACAGGCCCCTACGGTCATCGTCCCTCTAAATTAGAGACAAATAACATTTTATGTAAATATTAGCATATCGATTAGCATTTGTGCACACTTGAAGGAAAGTAACCAAAAGTAGCCTAAATGCCTATAATGTTCAACTATAGCCAATAGCCTATAATTGTTGTGTCCAATGTAAAATGCAAAAAGTTCAAACTTAACTTAAGTTGTTAAAATAGTTTAGTAAAACTAAATGATGGACCAATAAATTAATGTTTTTATTTAATAACAGCTATTTCAGCAAAAAAAAGACAGTTTTAGAGTGACACGTTTGCGTATAAAATATAGGCATATCTCACAATTTCTAGATCACAATAAAATGCGAAGGTTTGTATTAAAATAACGTATTGCATAAGTGATAACTGTAATCGCCGTGAGTTGTATTTCCCTTTAGTAAAATTAGGCCCAGGCCTACTGGGGGATGGTTGATGTCGGTTCCCTTACAGAGGCCCGCTCAGAGTGCTTGATTTCACGGTGTTTTATCTCATATCGAGGCCTTACGTTTGTTTAATTATAGAGCCTACACACCATAAGTTGTATTATATTTTTTTAAATATAAAAATCCCTTGGATAGTTGATTACATGACTGTTAGGCGGTGTTCTGCGTGATAACGGTGTCAATAAACGTTAACAACTCTATACCCTATACTTCATGCATTATTGCAGCTACAACCTGTGGCTGTCGCAGCATCTAGAATGATCCTTACTTCTCGTGTCGACAGACAGCGTGTTATTCACTTTGTTCGGGCTATTGTTAGAGGCGCACTGACGAATCCTATATAGGTTAATACTATAAAACCAATGTGACGCAGACAATTATTATTAGGCTTATCCTACAGGGTGGATTGTCTTTCGTCTTTCCATGCAACAAGTAGGCATAGACACACTTGTCTTACGTTGTTTTAACTTTAGACTGTACAAGGCCTACTGCCAATGTTAAAAAAAGAATAGTTTAAATGTTTTTTTTATATAACTTACAGGTTAGGGCGGGGAGGGGTAGCTGTGTGTTTTGTGTTAGGCCTTTTGTTTACCATAAGGTTGTAATACACAAGAAGACACGCCTGCTCGATCACCATGAAAACCAAACTGAATAAATAAATAATTAAATGAATTAATTGTGATATTCATCCGCAATAAGTGATAATTGTGAATCATTTGTTATGAACTGATAGGCTAACTGGTCCTGGTGCGTAGGGCCTATAAGCCAAACTCACTTGCACTCTATTATTAATATAATTGTACTGGGCTACAAACGACGTTGATTTATAAACCGAGTGAAATATATCGATTAGTCGATCAACTGCCATTAAAGATAACTGAAACTATTTGACATCCATTTTTGGGTCGGTTTTTCCAAAGAGCGCACCTTAAGAGTGCCGTCGAGATTTCGGTCTAAAGTTTCGCCCAGCAAGTATAGGCTATGTGATGAAGTCTAGGTTCAGGCCTACGGTGCTGCAACACTTTAGCTCCAATGTGACAGTCGTGTTGGCGCTGTCTGTAAGCGTCCGTGAACTTTGTCTATTTGCTAAATAACCTCGACATTGCACCAGGATGCGTCTAAGCCCGGACAATGTAGCGACTAGCACCATCTCTCCTGTAAAGCAAGAATGCATAACAGTACCTTCCCTGCTCTTTTTTTTCTGCACACAGAAAGCCGTGCAGCCTCGGCGTCACCCGCCAACGAGATGGGAAATGCAAGAAGAAAAAGGTAAATATTATCGCAGGTCGACTGTCAACAACAGTGTCGCGCTGATTGTTTCACAAAATGGATCGAAAGGAGGACCGATTCGTGGCATCGAGAAGGTATCCTAGTGTGCGTCAGATCCAAGAGTCCGGACGTACAGTGGGCGCGCCTCTCGCCGTTGCCAACCAATGGCAGATTGGTTGGTAAAGGGAGAGGTACCGCCCACTGTACGTTATGATCACTGTTTGGTTGGTGACGCGGCGAGGTACCGCCCCACTGTACATTCGGACCCTTGGCTCTCTAGAAACTCTATTACACCACCGAGAAGGACACACAAGTTCAACGGCGCACGTTTCACTTCTGATGTCAACACGCAGCGTCAACAGAGTCAACAGACGAGCGCCCCGCAGTGTCGCGTTTAGGGATTGCACTTTCAGGCTTTCAGAAGGATACAGCAGGCTAGCAACGTTGAACCATTGTGATAATAGTTCAACCGAGGGCTTTTCTTCTTTAGATGGTAGGTCTACTGGTGGGCGAACATCAGGGTTTTAAGCCTTCTTTACCGGTCATGTAGGCCTATGCTGATATTAGCGCTTCCAAGTAGGCCTATTTTGGTGTAGGCCTACAATATTAGGCAAAATGCATTATTCAATGTATTATTTAAAAATATATAAATGGGCTACAAATAAACTACAAGCACGACATGTGGTCTTAAATTATGATTGTTTAGTTTTCAGATGTTATTCAGAGGATATTCTCGCGATAGCCCATTTAGACAATGCTTCCATGCATCTAAAAGTCCTCTTTTGCCATCGAAAACTGATAACATTGCCCATAGCGCATTCTCTGTGTTTTCAGTCGTTTATTTGAAGCATGAATGAGGCATAATCACGGCTTAAACATAATGTTCAACAGCTGAACTCGACAAAGTAGGTCTACACAAATCTTGGCTCTTTGGCCAACAGGTGTCGCCATTTGTGGTTGCCTTCAGCGAATATTGTGCTCGCGTTCAATTAGATTTTATTTCCCATGATGAAATAGAATAAAAGCCGTCAAAATGGAAACCGATTACTGTTAGAAATAACAATAGGACCTGCAACATCTTAATGTCTCGGAATGTATCTTCTGCAATTGCACACGTTTCTAAGTCCTGCAATTACAACGGGCATTTGTATCTTCGGCTGTGAGAAAACGTAATATTGTAGGCGTTTTTGGTGTAGGAGTTTTTATCTTTTTTTTTCTTTCTTTATTTTTTTAATATATAATTTCCCGCGAAACGTAAGACGAATGCACGGCCTACGACTTAATTGAATTGGACGCAAAAGTCACCGGGAGTCTCTTGAAGGATCCGAGCCGATGTGCTTTCGCAGCAGCGTTAGTCATCCCAGCCGTGTTTCTCCCGGCCTACCGTGTTGCTGCATTCCTCACTCTCCACCTTCCTCACTCTCCACCTTCCTCACTCTCCACCTTCCCGTCTCGGGAGTCATCATGCCTCGCTCTGTGCTCCGCGGGATTTCGAGGAGGCACATTCGCGGATGCCGGCTTGCGTTGGTTTTATTTGAATAAAGAGAGCTGCGGTTGACACACCACCACCACCACCTCCACCACCACCACCACCACCACGCCATGAAATGCTTGACGTAGGTCTGCCGGGTTACGGAGTTATGGTGTCGACATTTGGTCAAGCTGTGGCCTGTATATGCCAGCGCTCCACTCCTGCGTTTTGTGACGGAGCTTCTGGCTATCGGCGTATTTCTCTTCGTCTGTGGTAAGTGGAGGAGGCGGAGAGAGAGAGAGGGGGAGAGAGAGAGAGAGAGAGAGGCGGTGTATTGACATTACCCGCCGAACAATATATTGTTTTATTTTTGGAGTGAAGCGTTTGTTTTGCGACTGGACTACGGAACTTCTGGCTCACTGCAGCATTTTGCGTCTACTCGCTCCTGCAGATGATACAGAAAACCATCACAGCTGAGCAGGACTCAAACCACTGCGATTTTTTTGGACAAAGATAGTGGCGTCGTCTCGCAGTTCCTGTAAGCTATGGCATCGTAGGGGAATGGGAATGGGGGGGAATACACGAAGACCACGGTTTTCTAAGATGCCTTATTGAGGAACACACACACCGACTGGATTGTTAAACTCGGTGTCGCCGCGGCAGTCTCCCGTTTCAAGCTGCCGTTCACCCATTGCTCAAAACTATTCGATTAAAGCAGCGGATCCCGATGGCATGGACACTTATGCAAGGTCTGCCGCGCTGCCGTGCCACAGGAGCCCATTCGCCGTGTCTTCATTCGACCAAGCTCCATCGCCATCGCCCCGCAGCCAAACGAGCCCTGCCGCAACGCGACCAGCGACCACCGAGCCAAAGCAGGCGGCATGAGGCTTGATCCAGTGCATTTATCCATGCTGGTCATCGGGGTCTCCTTCGCCTGCTACTCCCCGAGTTTGAATTCCCTGCAGGACCAGGCTTACAAATCCGCCGTGGTGATCGAGGGTAAGGTGCAGTCTGCGCCTGCAAACGTCTCCGCGGAGCCGCACAGTGTGAATGTCAAAGTGCTGGACGTGTGGCCGGTCAACAGCGGGGGTCTGGAACGCGAGCAGCTCGTCACTTATGTGGGAGAATTCGGACCGGAGGCGTCGTCGTCGTGTGCCAAAGTGATACCGAACCACAAGTACATCTTTTTCATGGACCCAACGGACGAGCCCTTGGTTTTCAAGGCATCGTTCGCGCCCCTAGACACGAGTGGAAAGAATCTCAAAAAAGATGTTGGGAAGATCCTGTGTGTAGACTGCGGTAAGTTAACGTCTTTTTTTTATTTATTTTTTGGATTGCCATTGCTAAAGTCAAACCCGGAAGAATGAATGGTGTATACTGTTTGCGGAGAAGGGCTGTTGCTTAAGTGGAAGTTTATGAATTGGATCGATCACGCCGTGTTGGGAGTTAGTGAGTAACAGATGGACCATAGGTGCGTCTATGCAGCAATATTGGACAACTCTTGCAGGTTCCTATAGGCCACACGATCAATCAAACCCTCTCTCTCTTTCTCTCTCTCCTCTCCTCTCTCTCTCTTTCTCTCTCTCTCCCCTCTCCTCTCCCTCTCCTCTTATAACTGCAACAGGCATGCGCCTCGCACTGTTGCGTGCAAGGAAATGCAGTTCCTATACGGAAGAGCTATATCACAATTGCTGTTCGGTCTCACAGCGTGCTGGCATGTGATAAAGTACTCGAGCATGTTAGACTGCTGCATCTGAAAGAGCAGGGCGGCCGCATCTCAGGGCGTCCTGCACAGTTTCAGCACCACGGACAGCGGACTCTGTCGCGGGAATCTGACGAAGGCCCCGCGCGCAAACCTAATCTACCTAACCTAATCTACCTAACCTAATCTAATCTACCTAACCTAATCTACCTAACCTAATCTACCTAACCTAACCTAATCTACCTAATCTACCTAACCTAACCTAATCTACCTAACCTAACCTAATCTACCTAATCTACCTAACCTAACCTAATCTACCTAACCTAACCTAATCTACCTAATCTACCTAACCTAACCTAATCTACCTAATCTACCTAACCTAATCTAATCTACCTAACCTAACCTAATCTACCTAATCTACCTAACCTAATCTACCTAACCTAATCTACCTAACTTAATCTACCTAACCTGCCTAACCTACCTAACCTTCCTAACCTAATCTACCTAACCTAACCTACCTACCTAATCTACCTAACCTAATCTACCTAACCTAATCTAATCTACCTAACCGAATCTAATCTACCTAACCTAATCTACCTAACCTAATCTACCTAACCTAACCTAATCTACCTAACCTAACCTAATCTACCTAATCTACCTAACCTAATCTACCTAACCTAACCTAATCTACCTAATCTACCTAACCTAACCTAATCTACCTAACCTAATCTACCTAACCTAATCTACCTAACCTAACCTAATCTACCTAATCTACCTAATCTACCTAACCTAATCTAATCTACCTAACCTAATCTACCTAATCTACCTAACCTAACCTAATCTACCTAACCTAATCTACCTAACCTAACCTAATCTACCTAACCTAACCTAATCTACCTAATCTACCTAACCTAACCTAACCTACCTAACCTAACCTACCTAACCTAACCTAACCTACCTAATCTACCTAACCTAACCTAATCTACCTAATCTACCTAACCAAACCTAACCTAACCTAACCCAACCTAACCTACCTAACCTAATCTACCTAACCTACCAAACCTAACCTAATCTACCTAACCTACCCTAATCTACCTAACCTACCTAACCTAATCTAATCTACCTAACCGAATCTAATCTACCTAACCTAATCTACCTAACCTAATCTACCTAACCTAACCTAATCTACCTAACCTAACCTAATCTACCTAATCTACCTAACCTAATCTACCTAACCTAACCTAATCTACCTAATCTACCTTACCTAACCTAACCTACCTAACCTAATCTACCTAACCTAATCTACCTAACCTAATCTACCTAATCTAACCTAATCTACCTAATCTACCTAACCTAACCTAATCTACCTAACCTAACCTAATCTACCTAACCTAACCTAATCTACCTAACCTAATCTACCTAATCTACCTAACCTAACCTACCTAACCTACCTAACCTAATCTACCTAACCTAACCTACCTTACCTAACCCAACCTAACCTACCTAACCTAACCTAATCTACCTAACCTAATCTACCTAACCTAACCTAATCTATCTAACCAAACCTAACCTA
>OOFB01002238.1:1357-16152 GCA_900323305.1 Trachyrincus murrayi
GCCGGATAAGCGGTGTGCACAGCGAGAACCCATACAGTGAGTTTTCATCTCTCTGTGTGTGTGTGTGTGTGTGTGTGTGTGTGTGTGTGTGTGTGTGTGTGTGTGTGTGTGTGTGTGTGTGTGTGGAAAGTAGGTCGCCGTTGTGTGTGTGTTTATTAAGCGGTGGTGTGGTAGGCTATCATTAAAAGGGGACTGCCGGTTGCATTGCTGAAAGTTTCTTAAAGCAAAGACAAATCTATTAAAAGCCTTATATCCGCCAGCGCGAAATATTCTCCTTGACCAAAACATGACATGAATGCTTGGACCAATTTAGACCCCCACTTATTTTTACCCCGAGTGCTGCTGTCAGTCAGTGTACAAGTGACCCATGCATGCTGGTCGTAAAGCAGCAGACTTATAGACAAGACAGAGAGAGAGTGGGGGGGGGGGGGGGTCTAGAAAAGTGCATTTTGCTAAAGAGAACCAGTTTCAGCAGCCCCGTAGACTAGAGAGATTTCATCCAGTCGCAGTGCACCTGCAAGGTTACACCCACTGCTGCAGAGACGCGGTTTCCCCCGCTAGTCGCAGACACACCAGTCCCACTCTGTTTCCTCAGCCAGGAGCAGGACTCCCCATAAACATGTGTTTCCTTCAGGCTTAATAGAGATCTCCACCGTGGACCGAGGCGTGATCAGCCTGCGTGGCGTCAGAAGTGAGCTGTTTGTCGCAATGAACGGCCGAGGAAGGTTATACGGAACGGTACGTGTACGCGCATGCTGTGACATTCGTTCTGTAGGATTCTTAATGTGCTGGCAGAGATGCTGTTGAGACAGTGCACCGACAGATGTGCTCATGGAGAGATGTGTTATAAGCAGAATGATGCAACGTTTTGAATCACAATCGTTTATGCGAATGAAAAGCAAAGGCAATGCCACGAGGAGGGCAAACACGTACGTCATTATGTGACGTTTTAAAATGTATACTCATTCTATTTGTTTTATAACAGGAATCCGTCTACACGTGCATTTTAATGAAACATAACATCAAATGTAATATTTGATGCAATAAATGGTGATATTGATTTCAACGTGAGCATCGCTTTACTCATATTATGACCTTAAAGGACCTTTATATTTAATTATATATTTATTGTAGCCTAGTAATGTCCTTGGCATGCCAGGAAGTTTTTTTTAGTACTCATAATACACACAGCCTCCTGCAGTAGAGCCACATAAATAACGATGAATATAAGAATGAAGAGGAAGACAAATGCCCTGTGTGTTCAAGAGAATCCCTCTTGACGTGTCACCTGCTCCGCTAGCATGCTCCACCTGACAGATTTACCGCCCCGTGGGTCAAACCGCGCTTACACGCCACTAACTCTGACCCCACCCTGTCTCCCCCCCCTCTCTCCGACCCCGCGACCCCTGAACCCCCACCCCCTTCCCCTCACAGAGAGCATTCAGGGATGAGTGCAAGTTCAAGGAGACCCTGCTGGCCAACAACTACAACGCCTACGAGTCCTTCCTCTACCAGGGCTCCTACATCGCCCTCAGCAAGCACGGCCGGGCCAAGCGCGGCAACAAGGCTACCACCGCCATGACCGTCACCCACTTCCTCCCCCGACTGTGACCCATCCACCCCAGCTCACATCCCCCACCTCCCCACCCCACCCCACCCCCCGTGGCGTTGCTAGGAGGACCGATGACGGAGGGCAGGAGGGGGGGGGCCATAGCTCAACTCATTTGCACACAACGTGGAAGATCTTCCAGGTAACTCCAGAGCAGAACTGCAACAAACACAAAAAAGAGAGGAGAAAAAAACCTAAACAGATCTTCATGATATACTCACTAGCGGGCTGCAGAAGACGAATGATGAAGCCACACACACACACACACACACACACACACATATATATTTATTCTCTTTCTATACATATACACGTGTACGTTTGTTTAGCTGTCTTTGTATTACGATGACCTCTATGTATGCCAAACTGTGCTGCTTATATCATTATGTTTATTATTGTTTGTTGTTTTAATGACGGGGGAGTCGAAGCTTTGAAGCTTTGCTTGTCTCACTTTACATTGGTGCTTGCTTTTACCAAACCATGTGTCATCATATATATATACATATATATATATATATATATATATATGTATATATACACACACATATATATATATATATATATATATATGCATTTTAAGAGTGAAACGAATACTTTTTATTACCTCAAAGAACCACTTTACTGGAGGGGGGGCGCATGGATATCGACTGAGTTGGTCATTTTCTCTGTCACACGCAGCGAAGCTTCGGGGGCCGTTTAGTTCAAGATGTCCGCTGGGCGAGCGACCGAGGGGAACTTCTTGAATGCACTTAATGCTGCACGATTTAAAGGTGCCTTGGTGTTCGCACTCGTGGCCCCTCAAAAACCTGCATGTAAGGGACACCCACCGGAGTCAGAAATAGGTGCTGTGGGGGGTGGGCGGGCTAAAGGGGAAGGGTTAGATCAGGGGGGGGAGGGGGGGGCGCTATCTGGTTTATTTTCTTTTCTGTAATTAGATTGATTAAGTTGTTTGCCGTCTGCGAAAGCAGGTCCACCATAAAAGCGAGGAGACCCCTGGCTTTTGTTGCGTGGCGGGTGTGTACCCGGGCATGAGGTGTGTGTACCCGGGCATGAGGTGAAGACAGGAGGAAATATATGAATGTAGGACTACTAGACCAATGTGCTTCCTTTAGCATCGCGTGAGAAGCGTAACTGGAAGAAGAAGAGGTTTAGAGTTGTGTTGGATCTGCATGTCCTCTCGGACAACCTTGGTGCGCCGTCCCTGGAGAGCATAGCTTCAATCGTACAGTTTAGTAAGCTAACGTGACCGCGAGGGCCTGCTATAGCTAACAGACATCAAACTTGTCAGATCAGCCAATGGAAAACGTGTAAATAGTGGATTGATTGAGAAATGCAAAGATTTATCAGGCAAAAAACAGTTCAGGTTGTTGTCGTTGACTGCCAAAGATAATCGATGATTATGCAGTTAGAAATTGTCCCTGTAAGATGGTTTGCTTTACTTATCAGTGTGTGTGAGTGTGTGTGTGTGTGTGTGTGTGTACCATGGGCAGTTTTCCCACTTTCTGGTGTGTTCTGCAATATAGCTGCAGTAGCAGGGGTGATGTGGGGCTTGCAAATGTAATCAGGGGAGTATCAGCTCATTGGTCAGTGAAACTCAGACCACAGTGGACGGTTAGCAGAGTAGATGCACCACCGGAATCTAATTCTGCTAAGACCACGACAATCAGATGTCTCAAGTGCGTCACATGGAGTTAGATTTCACTTTCACTTTCACGTGTGGCTCTGGATTGGATGCGGATCGGACCTTGCAATGTGAACAGTCGAGGCAAACCACATCAGATTTAATCTGATCTGAATTGAAGGCCTGTAATGTGAATGCTACCCAAGTTCCCACACATCATTCCAGCTGGTGGCTGTAGTTTGTTGGGGGAAGATGCTAATGTGGTTCTATTTCACGTGGGCTTTTGCCATCGAGGATTCAGCCCCGCCTCGTGGAGCTAGAGTTATATATCTATCGTTTTCAACCTGTTGGTTCTGGCATGGCAGTTGTGTACGACGCGTGTCTGTGTAATATACAGCAGATTACATACAGAAGTAGTATGATGGTGTACTATTTGTGCTTTCCATTCACATGGAATCTTCTAGTACATATTAAAAATGGACGGGCGTCTCGGGGGGCGGGCGGGCGAACCGTGTCGACATCTTGACGGGTGCACGCATCCGTGGCGTCCGGTTTGTTCTGACAACCGCCCCACACACACACACACACACACCCTCGCCTTCAACCCCCCACCCCCCCAAAGAACTATTTTAATCCAGGACAGACTTATTGCAGTGTTGGCCCTGGTGTCTTTGTTGTTTCACAGGACCCCCCCCCCACACTAACACACACAGAAAGACACACACACATGCAAGAATGTGAATCTGCCAGGATGAGGGGCGACCCCCCCCTCTGTGTACCTGAGCACACCCCACACCCATCACCCATCCAAAGGGACCTTGGGATTCCAGACGTAACCCAGGAGCTTCCTGGTCATCCCTCATCCCTTTTTTAGTCCAAGGTCACCGCCATAGATCTGCCTTGACCTTGCACCGGCCAACCCCACCCCCCACCGAGGCTGCGGTGGTCCGTCGTTGTCAGTGTCAGTTTGTTTTATGGATGCCAAATCTCAAATATAATCTCTCTCCCATTGATTCAACGTGAGCCAAGCTTTCAAGGCATAAACGACAAGAGATTTATTATATCTGTTCTTCTGTCATTCTCTCGCTCTCTCTCTCTCTCTCTCTCTCTCTCTCTCTCTCTCTCTCTCTCTCTCTCTCTCTCTGTCTCTCACTCATTGGGATCACAGTGTTGTGCTGTTGGCCAGGACACTTACTGTAAAAGCTAAAGCGCTATGACATCGTGTTCCGCTTTGAAATGCAGCACCCAAAACATGACACCCCACACACATCACCACACTTAAGAGAGTCAGTCTCCCTCTCTGTCCTCTTCCTCACACTCTTAAGAGAAGTTGTTCTAGAGAATCTAGTGGAGAGAAGCTGCAGTTTAACGAGGAAGCCTGGAAAGAGACGGGGGGGGGAGAGCAGGAGCAGGATATTTGAGTCATGCTCTCTTTTTAGCTGTACACTCTGTACTTTTCACAGTTTTACTCTCTGGGATGAAGCGGCACTCAGAATGTCAGTACGCCCATTAGCAGAAGTCCCCACAACTGCCGCTAACAGTAGACGTTTTAGCCGACTAGCACAGCACTTTGCCACGCTCCCTGGTGCCGGTTAAACTATTTTGAGTCACAAAGATTGAACGGACGGTTGTGTTCTTCGAACAGCGACACTTTTTTTATTTTATTGACCCGATTGTTTTGAGAAAATTGGGGCCGATTTGGGGCCGATGGTGGTTTGTTTGTAATTTTTTATGTTAGCAATACGCCAAAGGCTAGCATAGCGCTACAAAGCATAGGAACTTGAACGAGAGTTTGGCTCAAGTTTCTCTCGTGTACTTAATAAAAAAAGACTTGTTGCTCTCGTAGTTGAGGTTGCATGCGGTACCAAAAGGGTATTAACGACTTGTTTGGGACATTTAGCGCAACTTGAAAGTCGGGGAATTTGATGGTGTGGAAGTGGTATTTTGCGCATGTGCCTACCACAGAACAAATGGCTGCTTTTCACGCCGATTTCAAAGTCACAATGTCTAAATGCCTTTAATAGCACCTTATCGACATTATCTTTCAAAAAAATAATAGAAAAAGGTGAATAAAGAAGTGAATGTTCGTTTTTTTGTTTCACGCCTGAGCACTGTATAAGTGAAACAAAAGAGCTGAATCACAAAAAAAATTATAAATGCGAGTTTGCCCATTTAAAAAAAGCTCCCTTTTTGTTTTAGCTTTGACCAAAACATATGATCCAAAAAATATCTTTTTATTATTTTCACTTTTTTCCACTGACTGTCACTTGTACATGAGTACAATTTCTTTATAAATATACGGTGAGGATTTTATTTTATTTTTATTTTACCACTCTCATCTCCGTTTCTACAGTCTTCATATTGTATCGGTGTGTCAACAGACACTTGTGTTTTTAATTATGTACCATTTTATTTTCTGTTCACGATTGCGTGTAAGGCCTGTCCATCTGTGTTTGCATATACCTCACCCTCTGCCTTAGTTTGAATTTGCTAAGATGGTTGTAAATGACGAAGAAAACAACGAAAACCTTATTTAACTGTTTTTTAAATGCTGAAAACGCTGAGTAAGGATCGTATGTGCTGTGCACAGTAGTCCACTGTATTCCTGAGATAACAATAAAGATGTTGATTTTGTTTTTTATGCCGTTGGTATGTTTTTTTTGTCCCGTCTCTCACGTTTGTTGTGGGGGTGCTGATCGTGTGTGTGTGTGTGTGTGTGTGTGTGTGTGTGTGTGTGTGTGTGTGTGAACAATAGTGGGGGTGGTTGGGGTTTCCATTTTATAATTGAAATCTTTCTATTGAAAGTTTTTTGATATTACTATGTTGGTAGGTCTGCAGCAAGTCATTAAATATTCATAGGCCTATGTATTCATAATCATTAATAACATATCAATTTCTCTAAACAAACGCCATTTTGTTGAAACATTTGCATTTTTTGCGTCCTTGCCAAGTGTGCTATATCAGTCGCCCACCACCAAACGTCAACAAAACGCACTAACGGACAGAAGCCACAGTTCAATCGTTGTTAATAGCGTCATCTGCTGGCGAGACAGTGCCACTGTTGCTTTGTGCAGGTGCGTAAATACCAAACGCGCTGATGGACATTCTCTGTTATATGTGTCTATACGTTTAATTTATTTAAAAAATAATTATATATATATATAATATGTATTTAAAATATTTGTTAAAATCTAGTAAATTAGTTAGAATTTCAGAAAAAAAGTTACGCATAAAAGCCAACGAGATGGAGACCTAGGAGGTAAGGCCATTTTAAACGACGCGACTACCTTGATTAAAAACGTTTACATTTTATGAAGCTTCTGCTCCATAAGTGTTCTAAAACGGTCTGGAAAAGCCTGCACAATGTTTTATTTTAAACCAAATTTATAATAAATGACCATGAACGCCACCCTAATTTGATTAGTCAATACAGGCCTAGATATAGTAGGCCTACACCTCGTCAAAACATATTGCACAATTGAGTGTGGGCCTGCTTAGTGCTAATTTACCAAACCCCATCGGAGGTAGATCGGCCGCCACGCAGAGGTGGAAGTGCCTCTTCCGTCGAAGAAAAGCCGCACATCTGTTTTGGGGGCGAGCGCTGCGTAAAAGCATGTGAGCAGGAGTGGCGGTTTGGTGCCTTTAAATAGGGCCGTTTCTGGACTCCGGCACAACACATCATCTCCAGACGTCTAGCAGCCCGCTGTGTAAGAAAACCACCGGGTTTGTTGTCGTTGGGATGGACGTAAACAAGAAGTCCGAGATGATGGACACCGTGCTGGCGGTCCTACTTGCAGTCCTCCAAGGGTTCCGGCTGGTCGAGTGCGTCCCCAACCCCTCGCCGCTGCTCGGCTCCAACTGGGGGAACCCGCGGAGGTACGTGCACCTGCAGGCGTCGACGGACCTCAACAACTTCTACCTGGAGATCACGTCCAATGGCCACGTGCGCAAAACTACACTCAGGAGTCCATACAGTGGGTCTACTTCTTTTTATCTCACTTTTTTTTTCTGGTGTAGATTTATTTCGACCGTCCATGTGTAAAATGTATTATGTATTTTAACTTTTTATTTTTACAGGTGTGATTTTAATCAAAGCGGAAACGAGAGAGCGAGTCGCCATCCTCGGCATCAAAAGTAACCGCTACCTGTGCATGGACTCAGAAGGCAACCAGTTCAGCTCTGTAAGGGACAAATTGCTAATCTTTTGACATGCTTTTCTCATCTTTTTGTGGTACGTTTTTTTTTTTTAAAGAGCAGCGACTCTATTTTTTTTTTACCCAATTAGGCCTACATATCGGCACATACAATATCTATAGCATGCATGGTTTAAAATACGACTTCGATGTCAATCAATTCGACCGATATTATTATGTATTCAATAGTGTGTGTGTGTGTGTGTGTGTGTGTGTGTGTGTGTGTGTGTGTGTGTGTGTGTGTAGTCCATCTGCCACAGGGAGAGCTGCCTCTTCAACCACAGGCTGCTGGAGAACCACCGCGACGTGTACTACTCGTGCCGCACCGGGATCCTGTTCGACCTGGAGGGCTCCAGGCAGACGTTCACCGCGGGCCACAACCTCCCGCTCACCGCGCTGTTCCTGTCCGAGAAGAACACGGTGCCGCTGGAGCGCCTCCTGCACCGCGAGAAGAGGCCCCGGGGTCTGCAGCTGCAGGTCGACCCCGCCGACCCGCACAACGTGTACGCGCGCGGCCAGACGGAGGAGGGCTCCGACTCTCGTGCCGTGCCGGACGACGACGCCGACTTGGACGCGGAACCGGGAGAGGGCGGCGCCGGCAACGTCTCCCGGGAGACGCCCCAGTCGGCACCGTCCGACGACGACCCGTGGAACGTGCACTCCTCGGGCCCCAGACTCACCGGCACAATGGGCTGAAGGGACGACACTTAAAACACATTGCGCGTTGTTGTTGTACTTGTTGTTTCCGATGGAGGTGGGTTTCTACAGCTGGTCTGAGAGAACCGCAGTGAAAAAAAGACCATCAAACGGTATGTGACAGGAGACGTTATCATAGGGAAACAGACGGTTATATTTTAGTTTAGCCTACTTCATGGTGAATGACCTGAAAGCAATTGCGAAAAAAACGAAAAAAAGGAGCGCTCGCGCACAAACGCACCGTTGATATAAAATGTTCGGGGAGTGGGACACAAATGAAAGGTTATCTTTACAAGCCTATTTTAAAGCATTCCTAACAGTTCACTTTAAAATAACCTAACACAATAGCACTATGCAAACCAGACAATCTCAATCCAAACATTGCCTATAGATTGAATGCAGAAACACTGCCTCTGTTTTTGATAACTTTTACTTTTTGTATTTATATTATTGACTTGAAAAATTATGTAAAATTGTAAAATAATGTCCAACTACACGGTACAAACGATAACCTACCATTATTCTTTTGTAAATGAAAATCTGAAATCAAATCTACAGTCTGTTAATTTAGACTCCAGCACATGCAAGTCTTAAAACAGGCTATTTATTTATTTAAAAATACTTCCTTGTTATTTATATTGTGTATTTATGTGCTCTATACTTCAAATGTACATACAAGAAAACGTTACGTGTCTTTCAACATGCAAGTGGGAAATTCTGTCTATAAATTAAACAAATTACCAAGGAAAACGTGATTTATGACTTTTTCTTTGTCTTAAGGATCTCTGAACAGACCTGCTGGGGCCCCTAGGGTCCCTAGGACCCTCAAGAAAATGTTAAATCCTATAGATTAAAAATTGATCATATTTTCTGGTGTTTGGTGTCCTATAAATGCAAATAAGTGTATGCATGACTTGGTCCTGGAAATGAGTGTGTGGGGCCTGGGTTGTTCATATGGAAATTAATACATATTCAAATAAATAAATATGAATTTGGAAAACGTACAAACTCTGCATAAGCACGTCTATGTATTGCTTTCTTTTAAGACACAAGGTTTAAAATCACAGTAGAAATACTTATGTTGTCATGTGAAGACCGTAATAAGCCCCTTTCCTTCCGGCTCCTTGTTCCTTGAAGGATTGATGCAGTTTTTAGATGTGCCCTGACAGTTGGAAAGAAACTACCACAAGAGCAGGTACATCTGCTTACCAACAGTAAGCAGATGTTCACATTGCATGCAATATTGAATTAGAGAATCTAAATTAAATGTCGTTTTCTGTCATCTTTCAGTTTATTTCTTCCTTTTAAATAAAACGCAGACAGTACAGCAATCTCTACACCAGAGTAACATGAATTTAAAATGTTTGGTTCAACCTTTGGGATCAACATTCCCACAGAAGGAACGAACTTGGGTGCGAGTTAGAAACATAGTTTTACAAAAATAAATGACATTCGGTACATTTAAGAAAGTGCATGGTCTTACCAAACAATCAGTATGAACTACAGAGACAGTATGACACGCGTCTTAATGTCCTGTGTGAAGGTGCCATCCTAGATTCAATCCCATCACTCCAGCCGAAGTCCCATCACCAGAACAGCATTTTACCACCTCAAAAACATTCCCAGACTCCGGCCATCCCTCACTGACTCCGTGGCAGAAACCCTCATCCACGCCATCATCACCTCCCGCCTGGACTACTGTAATGGAGACCTATTGGGGGTTCCCACCAGAGCCTGGACGTGCAGACCTGCTGCCAGGGGTCACACCCGCACCAAACCGTGGCAGCACATCACCCCCACTCTCATCCACCTCCACTGGCTCCCAGTCAAGTATCATACAAGATCCTCCACCTCACCTACAAGTCCCTCCACATGTCACAGAGCTCCTCAGCACCTACACCCCCTCCCAGAATCTCTGCCCCTCAGACACTGGACTGCTTGCCACCCCTCAAACCAGGTGGAACTCACTCCCTGTGGAGATCCGCAAGCTGGATCCGTCGGCATTTTCTCACAGTACTTCTCGTCTCCATGTCACCTCGCAGTACTGTACCTCAAGGATGAGGTAGAATATCTCTCTCTCTCTCTCTCTCTCTCTCTCTGTCTTTTAGCATCCCCAGGTGGTCCTTCCTGTTGGTGAAGACACAGCGTGCAGCAGCTAGCTCCACGCCGCCACCCGGTGCCCACCTTAGTGTGAGGACGAAGCGGCTGACGCCTGTGTTGGGGCAAGGGCAGAAGAGCTGGGAAGCCCGGGCGCCAGCCGGGGGCTCGCAGCCCAGGTCCTCAAGCAAGTGCTTGACCGCCACGCGTATATATGCGCCGTGGCTGACCACCAGCACGTGGACACCCACCCCCTCAAGCCCATCCTCTGGGGAGCCGTTAGCTGTCGGAAGTGGGGGTGCCGTTGTGGTGGTGGTGGTGGTGCTGCCACTGGAGGCTGCGGCGTCGCCGTGTTTGTCCATCATCCGCTGGAAGAGAACTTTGAGGAAGCCCTTGAAGCGAAGCCGGACCTGGGAGCAAAAGGTCAAACCAAGGGGGCGAAGGGAGCGACTAAACGGACTTATCTTAACCACACTCAACACTTCTAATTATACATTTCAAACCCAATAGGTCCACCTAACCATCTCTAATCTATTCACACCCCAATCACCAAACTAACCCTATGACGCCACAAGAACTTTAAAGACAGTCTACTCTCTGCACGTCTTTCTAATGTTTATGTCAACTGGGCTTAGGGACCTGTGCGCATGAGCACTGCAAGCCGTGTCCGTTTAGTCACTTCCTGTACGCTTACGTTACAACTTCCTGGTGTTTTTTTAAAACTGCAATATCTCAATAGGGTCACTAGGTGGTACTATTACCACAGCCATCCCATTCCCTCATGTTTTATCATTGAATACCACATGCAGACCTTCTCTCTGTAACTTCTCTGTTATCTGTGATGGACTCACCTGGTCTAGGGTCTCCCCTCCTGGGGGGGTGTAGTCGCGACAGGATTGGCCGGCGGCATTGGCCATGTTCTTCAGATCCTCTTTGGGTCGGCCCTCGGCGATCCCAAAGCCCTGCACGACGAGCACAGAGTCACCAATCAGACGACAGCATGTTCTCCTAGCTACTCTGTCCTAGCACCAACACTGGTTATATGCTTTGAGCATACAATAAGTCACACTGGTAGGTCGCTTTGGATGAAAGCATCTGCTAAATGACTCAGGTATTACAATGATGTAATGCTAAATGGCTACATTTAATGCTAAATGACTAAATGTAATGCTAAATGGCTACATTTAATGCTAAATGACTAAATGTAACACTAAATGACTAAATCTAAGCTTACCCTTTGCTACTTTTGCCTTCATATCACTCACTACTATGTGTGTGTTTATTCACATTGTAGAAGACAGATGTCACTGATATACTATATACTGATGTAGGACATGGGACGGTTGTAAAGACAGAAGAAATACCCGTTCTCTGAGTAGTGGCTCCAGGACCGCCTCCATACTGAAGCTCCAGGTGTTGTTCCTCAGAATCTGTTCTGCCGTCTGAACAAACAAACCAAAACACACCACAGTGACCTTGTTATCTTGTGGAATATAGTCATCAGCAGACTCTGCAACAGAAATAATTTGCTTGATATACTCTCAACTAACCTTGCGAGGCTACTGGAAAACAACATTGGTGGCCCCCAAAGAGGTTAGCGTAGATGCTGCTATAGCATCTGTTTCCTCTGAACTGGAGAGTATTTCTTCATTGAAATAAGAGCAAAGAACGGCACTGAAGGCTTTTCTCGATGGAAAAGATGTTTTCGCTCCACTACGTCATATGGTTCGTTGATCTGATTGGTTGAAGTTAGCCCGTGATAGACGGTGATAGACAGATGGTACATCCAATCACCTGATAAGTCGTTTTTGAAAGTGCCAGCCCTTTCTTTTATCCAGACGAAATGACATTTCATTTGTAAATACATTAAGTCATTAAGGAGCAGGTAGGGGTTGGCATCTTGCTCTTGGATGCCTACAGGTAGACTGCAGATGTGGGGGATCAAACACTACCTTCACTTTACCATCAAGGCTGTTGTTGCAGACAACCTAAACTCTGGAGCACAGTGTTTTTTTTAGACGCTTTTTACATGCTTTAATCCAAAGTGATTTACAGTGAATTCAGATAAATGTCATGAAGGAGAAGGAAGGGGGTTAGGGCATCTTGCTCAAGGAGGTCTACAGGTTAGGGTGCGGAGATCGCAGGTCTAACCTACAACCTTTCACCCACTGGCTCTTCACTTCAAACTGTTCAGGGTGACGAGTTGGAATGCCAAACTCACCTGGCAAGTTCGTTGCAGGTCACTGGTATACACAACGTTGAACAGGAGATCTCGGAGATACTGGCCAACCGCCTCTGCCTGCCGCAAACCCGTCTCCGACAGCGTTGTGTCCACGCCTTGACCTTACGACACAGAACCAGCTTTGACAACCAAATTCACCCCTTTCAACACATTGTATTTAAATACCGGATAGATCCCAACCAAATATACCGGAATACATTAGCATGTCAAATGAAAATCTAGTTAGATAGATTAGGCCTAATTCTGCAGTTAGTAGAATCCAAAATTGTAATTATGTAATTTGTTTTTGTCACACCCACATTTTTAACCTCTGAATTGTGCACCTGGCAGAGGGAGACATGCTGGTACAGGATCCGCTGTAGGATGCATCCTTCATAGTAGTCAACATACCTTGCAGCAGCTTGTCTCTGTTGTACTGCGTTTCCCCACTGTATGGAGACACAATTAGCATTTAGCATACAGTCATCCTAGCATAATGACAACGATCTGACCTTGGCTGGTCAAGGTCAGATGTCAATAACACTAAAAAACACGCAGTAAAATACAATTAGTAGAATACACAATTTGTGTTTTGATTGATATAGCTCACGTCTGGCTAATTCAACGTGTTAACTTCCAGCCCCCATACTTCATCGACCGACTTAGAACACATTTCTATATTTGAGATCATAACGCCAATCGTGTTAAATAAGAACGGTTGTGCATTTCAGACTTCCAAGATAAAAAATAAAGCGATATTCACTTACTGTCGTACGAGCGTCAAGCTAAATGTAAACATCTTCACCACCGGTCACTTCTGGGGGGAGTTTCCTGGTTATTTAAGGTGACGTAGTACGTTGCGTCACAGCAGGAGCCAATAGCATGACACATCTAATTAGGTTAACACCTTATGTTAACAACTGTAACATGCCTGTACATGCTTGGACGACTGCATTACACAAGCAACACAACCAGGGGTCTGCGACATCAACGTGACCTAGCGACATGGTTTCAGAGCCCTGGCCTTCCATAGTCGCGTACATGTCGATCAAATTAAGGCGCGACGTCATACGATGTTGCGGACCACTGATTGGTGAAGTGACGAGCGGGGCTGCGCGCGCAACCTCTCAGCAGTCGCAGGCTGCAGCTAGCCTAGCTTAGCTTTGATTCTAATTAAACATCGGAGTCTTGTAATTGCTCTACTTTTGAAAAGTTTGTTACACTCCAATAGTATACAGCACATAGGATGTGCGTCCACCGGTTACAGTTTGGGAAAAAAGGGGGTGACTTTATTTTGCTATCTATTATCCACAAATTGTGTTGTAGTTATAAATCACCCTCTAGTGTACGTTTGGTACACATTACACGTTGCGTAGAAGTAGGCTGTGAATTGAAAACCGTTCGCAACATTGTTGCCTGGCGTGCGCGCGTAGGATTCAGACAAACGATTCAGCACGTTGAGGCCTTAACAAGCAACATGAAATGGTTGTATTAAGAAATTAAATGGAAATGACCAAATCCACTGTTATTTTAACAGTTGGAGAGGTGAAGTTAAAACATTACAAATCAGATTCAAAATGGGGACACAAAAAAAAGACAACAGAAAAGACAAATTACTTTAGCCAATTTATTGAGCAGATATTGTGGACCAGATACAACTGAGGTACACTGCACGATGGTGTCCTGATAGTGGGAGAGGGGTGACATAAAAACCCACATTACATCAAATCCCACGATTCCACCCCAAAAGTGAATAATGGTACACAAACAAACCACTTTCTGGTGTGTACAGATGAACCGGGTACCTCATAAAAACTTTGTATAAAACTAGGGTACAGGAAGTCTCAGAGTAGGCAAAACAACAACAATTAAGATCTTAAATTAGGGCCCGTACATTTAAATGCGTAGGAAAGGCCATGTGTAATTTAGCACCATGTATGAAGATGTTAAATTTTTTGACAAAAGGGAATGTTGACAATTTTGGGGGAATTTTAAGAGAAAACCTGAACCTAGAGGCTTGTTATTAGTCAGAGTTGTGATGAGGTAATTCGAGATGGGGAACCTCGCTCATTCTGCGGTAAGAACCTGAGGTACACAAACATTACAAGAAGCAGCAAGAATATGATAGACTATAAAACACAAAAAAGGTACACATGAAGAGAATAAACATGCTTTTTTTTCTTCTTTTTTTTCCTCAAATATCTGCAATCATGAGTACTTCCAGTCACACACACACACACACACACACACACACACACACACACACACACACACACACACACACACACACACACACACACACACACACACACACACACACACACATTTGAGGCCTGCTGGCAGGAGGATTGAGAGGGG